>JAEUWL010000510.1:0-95229 GCA_018524415.1 Podaxis rugospora
ACACACTTCCTCAGAACCCTCTTTCATTATGAGTAGATACCACCCTGCCGAGGGGTGTAGATAATCTGTTAGTTCAGTACACGCTCACCGCATCTTAGCAGTAGGTATGCTTGTAGCGGTACTATCGTTGATCACATGTTTGAAAACGATCACTTGTTTGAAAACAGCGATTTATTCGGGCTACGCGAAACCGTTGTCTATGCCAATTTTTGGTAGCATGTATCTAAGATATACCAATTTCCCAATCTAAAAATTTTGGCACCATACAAAGATTTGAACGCACAAATGTGAAATTTGTCGCGCAACAACTCAATTTCGGGCCAAAAAATGCCATCAAAATCGAGATCATTCCAGATCTGCAAAGCCGTTCATGAAGAAAAGTGCACAGCAGATTATACACCTCTCAATCAATAATCCTTGAAAGATTCAGAGCACAGGAAGAAGCGGGAGACATGGAAATTGAGATTTATCAGTGTACACTCATCAGGTGTGACATATGGGCTGGACAATGTTTCAACTCCGCTCGGTGCTAGCTTCCACAAACACCGAGGGGTGACAAAAAGTGCCTATGAAACAATCCAATGGGCAAGGCGACTCGCAAAAGACGTATCGGCTCTACTCGAAGACAGCAAACCACTGACTACAATGATCCCAGTGTTCAGTCCAAGATGGCAGCTACCTTGGACGGCATACGATCAGGGAAATACAACAGCATTCGCGACGCGTCTACCAAGACAGGATTGCCATATGGGACATTGCGGAACCGGTTCTTGGGTACCCACCAACCCTCTGGAGTTGTGCACAAGAAACGGATGCTATTAGATGACGATCAGGAGGCGGCACTGGTGGATTGGATCCGATTCCTTGGGATGGTTGGCCGGCCACTCTGCAAAGCAACGTTTGCACCAAAAGTCATACAGCTCTGTGGCAAAAGGCCGGGGAAATGTTGGACACGGCGGTTCATGAGAAGACATGAGGCCGAGCTGAAGTTGAAGAGGCCATCTGGGTTGGATCCGAAGCGAGCAACTGCGTTCAATTACACTGTGGTTCAAGATCACTTTCAAAAGTTGAAGAACCTGATTGAATCGAAGGGCATACCTTGGGAGAACATATACAATATGGATGAGAAAGGGATTCAACTTGGTGGAGGGAGGAGATCATCAGGCCGGAAGTATTTCTATTCGCGATATGAACGGGCAGCCTTGGCGCTTCGCAGTGACAGTCTCGAGCTTGTAACGGTGGTGGAGAGCTGTGCTGCGGATGGAACAGCATTTCTTCCTGGCTTCATCTTTGCAGGATGTACCATCGATGACGAAAACATGACAGTAGATGATATGATCTGGTGAGTGACTACTATTATGAAGTATTAACAATCACTTACCATTGCGTAAAATCAGCATCGGCACTTCAGAAAACGGTTGGACGAGTGACCTTCTATGCACACAATGGTTTGAGAAGTCCTTTGTACCCCAAGCAACAGCAAGGAATACATCTGGTGCTCCGATTCTGTTGATATTCGATGGCCATGGATCGCACCTCACCGACACCATGATTGAAGTGGCACTCAAAAATAATATCGAGCTCTTCTGTCTTCCTCCCCACACAACGCATAGACTCCAGCCACTAGATGTTGGCGTGTTCAGTCCATTACAGAAGGCATGGGCATATCAATGCGAGACTTACTATGCTCGAACCAGCCAAGGGATGCAGCACCAGCATGTTGTTCGAGAGTATATGGAAGCTCGAAAGAAATCCTTCTTGAACACGACAATCACAACTGCCTGGAGGAAGTCAGGAATACGTCCTTTAGATCCCGGTATTTTTCGAGAGGAGGATTACGCACCCAGCATCAATACTTCATCAAAACTCCACATTCCACATGATTACCCACACCACATCCCTTCCGACTTCGATATTCCGGATGATGCAGAGGAAGAGAGCGCCGATATCTGTATGAGCTGTCGTGCAGCTGAGGAGCCAGCAGACAGCGACCTCGATAACGATGAGGAGTTTGGATCAGCTGGAAGCATAAGCAGTGATGAGAATGATAATGAAATCAGCGACAATGAAGAACACAATGGAATATTGGAGAGAGCAGGTGTTCGATCTGCGAGTTGCGATGGGGAGGAGGAAAATCTGGATGGGGGTGGAAGAGAACAGTTCGACGCTCAACCGCCAGGCCTGCTTCGCGAAGCCAGTCACATCAGACTTCCATCAGACTCTGATCACGCAAACGTACAATGTGCCACAAGTCACATGCCAGAGACTGCCACATTTTCCTTGACTGCAGCTGCCTCAATGCCCTCATCACTGTCTTCAATGAGGACAGGTGAAACATCACTCCAGACAACAATAAACATATCCACACCCAGTCTCACTCTTCTCGAGGACTTCCCGCGCCGGGATCCTGAGGAAACAAAACACCTCGATGACCTCATTTCGGCTTGTGATCACCTGGAGAGGTGGAATAAGTCCGCCATCATTGCACACACCCGCGAGATTGCAAAGGCAACCATTGAGCTTCGACAGCAGCGTAACCGTGCAGAGACTCATTCAGTGCTCATGGCACATGAGCATCTTAGCGAGAAGCGGAAGAACCTTGCAAAAGCATCGAAGAAGAAACGGGCGGGTGTACGCATTAGCTGTGAAATAGTCACAAGTCTTGAGGCCCTTGAACGTCGCAGCCGTGATGCTGCCATCCGAGCTGAAAAGGAGTCAAGGAAGCAGGAAAGAGCTGAGAGGCGAGCTGCAAAAGTGGCCAGTGACGCAGCTCGACAGGTCCAAATGATGAATACAACACACAACTTCAGCGGCTCTCTCAAAAGCCAGAAGAAGCCAGAGCTCCTAGCCATTGCAGCTCGACTTAATTTGCAAGGAATCAACAAGAAATCGACACGAGCTGATCTCCTCAGCCATATCGAGCAACACTTCCATGACCACCCGGCCAGCAAATTGAATCCATGTTTCGTTGGCCTTTTTGACCAACGACGTGGTCGAGCCGCAGCAAGGGCACCAACCGAAGCTCCATCCGCTCCCATTCTTGCCCCTCCGCAATGAACATGGACCCTTCCAATCACCCACATTTCGGCATAGTTACTGGAACTGCCTGTATTTGTGAGTCAAAATTCTCACTTGGCTGTGCCTCAAGGCCTTATATAGTGTTCGCGAGGTCACTCGTAAATAATTTACCATAGAATTAATACGACAATAATATCCTCCCCAAGACCCACAATGACCAGCCCACCTGAGAGAGATCGGCCCAGTCATCGGCCATCAGCGGAAACCGAAATAACTCGTGACATTTGTGTGACATTGTTTTCAAGCAAGTGATAACCTCAGAATTTCGTCCATCTTGTTCTGTGGAATCATTTTAAAATCCCAAAAATTGACCGGCCAGTTCCCAAGACACCTCCCAAGCTCCGTAGCGAGTTTCAAGTGGTTGGGTGGAGGGAGGAATGAGGAAATCGCTCGCGACTCCAAACGTTTTCAAACAAGCCATCAACGATAGTATAGAAATTGAGAGTTCAACAACAACAACAATCCTGCACGTGACGTCAGCTGAGTTGGTTCCTTATTCTCCCTCATCATGGCAAGGACGATCCAAGTCTATGCATCATTCCCTCGCACCGTAGCACCTGGCTCCGACCTTGACCTTGATCCTACCAATTGGCATTGGGTCCATTGCCTAACCCTGCCGCTCGAGGCCCTCAACCAATTCTCCCTAAGCCCGTACAAATGGATCCGCTACGCCATCGGAGTCGTCGTTGGAGCAGAGGGTGGCCTTTCACCCAGCCGCGACCCGCCCAATGTTATAGACTACAACGCTGGCCTTCCAGGGGACTCCGACGTTCTCTACTATCACACCAGCGACGAGGAGAAGCGAAGGATGTTCCCGGCCGATCCGGACATGGGGCACTCGCGTGTCACTTCTAGTGTTGCCACCACTCGAAGGGCTCAATTCCGCGATGACGTTGCAGAGCGGGATGGAAGGAGGTGTGTCTTGACGGAGTTGCGAGAGGTGTTCTGCGATGCAGTGCACCTCCTAGCCCACAGCAAAGGCGATGCAGTGCGCTACTCCTTTTCCCAATCTGCCCTTACTTACCATCGCAATGGCGGTAGTACATTACGACTTATACTGAGCGCCGCAGTCGGGACCCTACCGGAGGCGACATTGTACAAGACATTGACAGCGTCTGGAACGGCCTCCTCCTCAACAAGTTTTCTCGTAGCGTGTTGGGTACACATGTTGCATTCTTAATGGTGGATCCACTTGTGTGATTGCTAGTCAAAATCTGATGGTGCTGATAAACAGACACCCAACTTTGCCATGAACACGACTGACATTGACCCCAATGCACCACCAGCACAGAGAAGGTGTACAGCACATCTCTTTCAGCCTGATGTACCGGTTTTCCTCGGGACGACCATGCACGGTGTAGCACCCCCTTCTGTTACTCCACTCCGGATTTCTGATGGTCCTGAGTGGCCCCCTGCCATTCTCTTCGATGCTGTCTATGCTGGTGCTGTACTTCACCATTTTGGAACTCAGACGCTGAAAGATGGGGTCACTGCGACTTGGAAAGATAGCTTCGGCCCAGGTGGGGTCATGAATACGGCAGATGCGGAATACAAGGCAATCACTGGTGGACGAGCCGCCACTGCGGAGAGGACACAGCACCAAGAGCAGGCGCATCAGGAGCGCTATGAACACCATGAAGCTTGTCGTAGCCCTGATACCTTTGACATGCTCATGACTCTACCATATATCTTGGTGCCACCGAATGAGCTGCAGGCTATGTTGAGAGAGTCGAAGGAGAAGGCAGAGGAGGCAGAGAAGAGACGCGTGCATGAGAAGGTCGAGGACTGGATGTAGCAAACCACTGCTACATAGCTTGCATATAATAATACCTCTTGCCCACACACCCAAAAATTGGAAGGGCTCCAGGCCTATATATTAGTCGACGCCCTATGCCTCACCGCAAACTCATACCCCCCACACGAACATCACTAGATACGTTCCAGGTAACGGTATCCATTCTGATAGACTACCATGTCCTTTGCAATCAACAACGCTTGGCCTGGTGGCTTCTTGAGATCTTCGAGCGTGCCCGCGCCAAACGCACCAGCCTCGAAAGTCGCCATTGTGGGCTTTACAACAAACTTCTGAACTACGCCTTCGGCAATGGCTTCAAATTCTACGTCGCACCTCAATCCCCTTTAACTGACCGTGAATTTCATCGTCTTCCTAATTGTGTTTAACAGCAAGGACGAACCTATCTTACTTCTTGAAGTGAAAGACGATAGCTGGGCCGAGAGGCCCGAGCAACGGTACAAACTACAAAGCAGACACTTACATATGGGCTGGTGCTACGGGTCCATGCTCTACGACTGTCCTATACCCCACAGGTGGGGTATAAGTGCTCTGAATACTTCCACCTGTGTCTACTGCGGTGACCAAAACTATGTGTGACCTATGCCCAGAACTTACGAAGCGCCTTGGCCCGCATCGATTTCTGCCACCGGACTTCCCAGCTGGCGAATGGAACTTGGACATCTTATCGCATTGACGAGATGAATGAAATCCTCAGATACCTTGGCACACACGGCAGATATGTGAATACGGCTTTTATTTTTGTTTTCTTGGATGCGAAAATTCCAGCAGTCTTTTCTCTGATTCACAAGTGTACCATGCCTCATCAGGGTAGTCTGCTGCCGTGTTCATGTTTGCTTCTAGACTCCAAAATAAGTTGGTTGGCTGCTTTTGGTGTGGTGCTTTCGCTGAGAAAATTACAGCCACTCGAGATATGTCACGGAACGAAGCGATGTTAGCCGATGTTGCTACTGGATTCCTTCCATAGTCAGTCGATTTCAGCTGAACCACCTAAAGGGAGTTGCTCCTTTGTTTCCTAGGTCGATGCACCCAGTCCCCCATTCTAAGCTGTAGCCCATACACAGAATACCCCACATGCTGTTGCTGAAAAGGTGAGGAGCTCGACCAGTATTATATCCGTGCTATACATTGATTCTGCCGATAAACCACCTACTTGGTTGAAGAGGACGCTAATCGGGATTGAACGTTGATACCGGATTCACACATTCTTGTCACCTTGTTGTACAGCACACTTCACATCTCAATCCACTCCACATCTCTTGTATACCAGGAACTCGGAAGCATTATACAGCATAGTAGTTTTACAGGCATGACATCTAGCTATGATACAGAAAAATAAAAGAATCCATCGTCCATTACCACAAAAACCGAAACCCCACTTTTAAGCAGCGAGAGTTGCAGTCAGTTGCTCTTGAATATCGGAAGATAAACCGGTGGGAGTGCCAGTTAGAGCGGGAGCTGCCCCCGAGAGTGTAGAGGAAAAGAAGCGGAAACTTCCTTTGCTGCTGCTACTGACCTGGATACTCGCAGGGTCCAAGGCAGTGGAAGAAGAAAAAGCGGGTGCAGAGGATGGAGATGGGAAGCCAGGGGCGACGCTGCCACTCGGGGACACAGTGGAACTCAGGGAAGGCAAAGAGATTGAGAGAGCAAGGCCGGTGGTAGAAGGTGTAGGGAGAGAGAGGGTGATGGTGCCAAAGCCAGTGGACGTGGTAGCAGGAATAGTCACGCTGGTACCGGAGCTTATAGGCGCGGTGGGGATAGCTACAGAGGAAGTGCTAATACCCTGGCTGGGGACGGGCGTAGACGCACAGGTGGTTACGGTTTGAGTAACGGTGACAGTAACGGGTCCGGACACTGAAGCGCTAGGAGTGTTGGTAGAAACGGGAATACCAAAAGTGTTGAGCTCAGATCCGAGGGTGCTAGGAACGGCAGTAGCCGGCGAAGAGGAAACAGGAATAATGGCGGAGGATGGAGTTGACGAGGAAATTGCAGATGTAATGAAAGGAGTAGAAGAGGTAGAGGAGTCGGAGGAGGGAACCTCGGTGGAGGATTGAACGGGGGCGGCTACAGGCGGGACGGGAATGAACGCCTGACGACGATACTGGTAGCCACCCTTAGCGGAAGAACTAGTAGGAGCTGGTTGCTGTTGGGTGGTACTCAGTGTCGCAGACGAAGAAGAAGGAATGGCCTGATTACCGAGGGTGGGGGCCGCAGATGCAGATGCAGAAGAGGTGACAGCGGAAGAGGAAGGGGCAGGATTTGCGCCCTCATCTTTACAGTCGTCCTCCGAGTCCGTATTATCGGTTTTGGGCTGGGGAGTAGCCCCTCCATCATCTAAAGAGCTACTATCACTTGCGTTGGGGCCATTATTCTCCTCCCCCCCGTTACATTCGCCCTCGGAGTCATCGTTCTGAGGTGAAGAAGTAGAGGTGGGTGCAGGGGCGGGAATAGAAGAGGCGGGAATAGAGGGGGTCGGAGTAGGAACGGGATTTGGAGCACTACTAGCACCAGCACCGGGATCAGTACCAAGAGCAGCAGCAATACGGGCATTGGCATCTCCTTCGGCGTCACAAGCGAGGCTGGTACCAGGCTTATTAACCAGAGGAAGAGAGAAGCATTTGAGATCGCCGCTACACGGCTGCAGCTGCCACTTTCCACCCAAACATTGCGCGAATGAGCCCTCAACGCAGGCATTACTGCCATCTACACTCAAACTAAGAAAAGTTCGCGTAATTATTCGGAGGGTAACATACCTTGGCATGAATCTGTTGACTTCATAGTAGCAAACTGAGCATTCTGCTTCTGAGCATCAAGCCCATTCTGTTTTACGAAATCAGACCCAGAAGCAGGCGCGTCGCGTCCTTCGTGGCGTGTAAGAAGAGGAGCCGAGTTGACTGGAACGAGTACGGCGAGCAAGGAAAGTAGGGAGATGGCGTTCTTGTACATCTTGTCGGAAGAATGAAAGTGCAGAGTACGGAAGTCGTTTGAAAGGGATCGTAAGTTGGCACCTGGCCGACAGTCGGTTGGTCAAGAGGACAAAAGAAAAAAGAAGGAAAAGCAGCAGCAGCAAGGGTGAGCAAAGACGTCAGCCATCGTAGCTCGGATATATCTAGTCCAGCAACAATAAGAATGATTTGCTATCGCGACCGGGGTCATTGTTCTTCTGCACAACGACAATGTCCATTGTTTCTGCTTACGTAACACCACAACCACCCCTTTAGCCTTCCACATATAGTTAGTGCCCTTTGTTCCCAGTAAGCATTGGAAGGTCGATATGGAGGTTCCACACTCCCAAGATGTTTTGTGACTTAAAGAAAGCTTAAGAATCACTGCAAGAATAGCTCAGAGCTATGAGAAAAATCCAGCCACAATCTTCAGTTCAAGTAAGGACTAAAACTAACTTACATCTCTACACCAAGACGAACCTCCAAATGGTCGATCCTTTGCATGGAGCTGCATAATATCAGAGTTGGACCCTTCCTCCGCTAATTCTTGCCCTAACAAGAGCAAATGGCTTAGTCCTCTTATCAACTCCATTCTGGAATCCTGGGCTGAGCCAGAGTTGGTTGACGGTTGCATAAATGAAGCCATCATCAACGACACTGGGACCACACTTTAAAAATCCAAAGAGCTAAAAGTAGCAGAAAACAGTCACCTCAAAGTATCCGGCCACGCTAAAATTGGCGAACGAACAAAAGGCGAAACGAGGCCAGTCCCAGGATCGAAGATGTTGATGGAGTTGTGCTCAGGGCTGCTCAGGTAAATCTTGCCGGTGGAGTCAGACTCGAGGCCGTCAGCCTGTCCGCCCACCTATCGCATATGAGATCACAGTAGGTATTGAAAGTGATGGACCCTTACCTCTCCCAGGTATTGCACGCTGTTCGCAGCCTGCAGGAAAGCCAATCTGTCTTCGTTGGTGTTCCTTCGCAGAGCCGCAGTCTCGACGCGCCACAAGTCTCGGCTGGACAGTGGTATCAAGTAAATAAACTTTCCGTCCGCACTAATGGCTATGCCTATACCAGTATCAGTCACTTGGAAACGAAGGTTATGGAGAAGCCTAACCATCACAACCACCGCCGCCACCTGCGGTTTCATAATGCAGGCTAGGCATCATAGGGGTTGCGAGGAATGTAGGGACTCCGAAAAGTGTTGGAAGGAAACGGGATGTTGGGGAAACCTCGTGCAAGCGATCCAAATGTCTCCATGATTCACCAGTTCCAAGGTCGACAACAATGATACCAAAAGCACCTGCCAAAAGAATCACTCGGCCGCCACTTGAAGAGTTAGGACCGGGGCTTGGGCTCACCACTATCAGCGATATATGCGACTCCTTGACCTGATTCAGTCAAGCTAGGTGTCAGGTCGGAGCGCACATCATTCAGGTATCCAGTAGGGGGAAGGACATTCTCTGGAAAGGTAATGGTAGCAAACGGCGTGGTCGAATTATTTCCAAGATCGAATCCCATTAGCTTCAGTCCACCTGGCGATGCCAGGAGATTGTCTCCGTTGACGACAGGTCAGCCATCATCCAAGACCCAGAGACGATCTTTCGAGTCTACCACAGCACCTTGAACATTGATAAAGTGTTTAGAATTGCTTGTGCCAACAGCCCGCCCTGAAGTAGTATTGACAAGACCTCCAGGAAGAAGATTGAACTTTGCATTGGGAAGGGGACTTCTCCATCATCGCTAACGATCTCGGTGAGAGTGAGAGGATTTTGGTCCAAGTCTCCACTGAAATCCCAAAAGTGCATCAGTACAAGAATATTTCATGGTAGATTCAACAACCCCACCGATTGAAAGTCACAAATGCACGACCAGATTGACTGACGGTAATACCGATGGGGGCTTCTCCCCGGGACAGGTGTATGGCCTCAATCTCGGGTCCGGATGTTCCGTTATCAATGGGGCCGGGCTTTTCCTTCAGAGGCATAAAGTGGATTCCTAGAGTGCAAGGTAGGGCGAGACACAGAAAACAGAATACACCACATTTTGTTAGGTGGTTCCACTACAAACCGCTTTCACCCCGTGTTTCTATATCTTTGGGATGATTGAGTTGAGAAGCACTGGATGAGAACGAAAGGCTCGATGATTAGTGAGACAGGCTTCTGGGGGCTTATCCTCGTGTTGAACCTTGGAGCACAGATGGTTCTTCTGAGCGTCATGGAGTGAATTCGGTCAATTCTTCCAACCCACAGGTTATGCCCTTATAGAAGCTGGGGCGGACAAATGTTACTCGGAATTAGAAAGGTTGGACGAATTCTGGATTGGCCAAAGGTTGGACACGGCAAGGCGTCTGGAAGAAGAACTAGAGATAAATTTAGACGATATGAGAGCTAGCACAAATGATGACCTCATTTACCAGTATTTCGGTCATCACTCAGATCTTCAGAGTCTGAACTCAGGTGTTGGTAATGACCAGGGGGTGTGTCACAGATGAAGAAAATGGATATCATGGGTGGCTGATAAGGAAGGTGCACGGCCTCCATTCATAAACGATTATGAGAACGTTGAACTGGGTGGATTGGAATATCAATGGGGATTGGAGAGGCAGAGAGATGGAAAATCTCCCAACTCGCAGCGAATACAGTCACCTCTGTCTTAACCCATAGTAGTTGGTGGAAGGTCCGAGCTCTGGGTTATGGGTTATGAGAGAGATGTGAAAAAAAATGGTCTAAAAATTGATTAAGATTCTGATTAAATTTATTTAGCCATAATAGTTATCTACGACATTGAAAACAAGTAGTTCTGAAGGTTCTAGTTCCCAGATTTGGCAAAATAATTATCAATCCGCGTCTCTACTAGGTTAGCTGTCTCCCCTAAGCAAGGTTCATGATTGAAAGCAAGCAATAATTGTTCCAGTGTGCGAGAGAATGAATGAGATGTTGTTGCGAGGTAATTACTCACAAGAGTGGGAGCCTGCTGCAACGAAGGGGGTTCCATAGATGAGTCACCATCCTCCAATATGTTGTCCTCTCTGACATTGATCTCCCTGATCTCCTGCATCTTGGGTGATTCCATCACTGCATTGAAAATTTCTTCTTGTGTTCCATCAACTATTCCCCTTTGCTCATGGTCAGGGTTGAGAAGTGAGTCAATTGACATTCAGTTCTCCTTCTGAAGCCCACCTGTCACCTCGAGGTTGTCCAGAAGACCTTCAACCTCTTGCTCAGCTGTGTAATGACCAGATCTTCATCACCCTTCAGCAGTGTGCTGACAGGGACAGATGGTTGGGCAGTAGCTTGTGTGGTGTATGATATTTCAGGAAGGATACCAGCTTTTCTCAAGCAATTATGAATAGTTTGGGTATCAACCATTCTCTAGGCAATTCTTGCACATTGCATTGCTTTGAGCTGGTTGATGTTATATATATGCTAGTGTTACTCCCATTTCATAGCAATCAATAACATGTTTGAGAAATAGCCATTGCTAGAGCACCTTGAAACATTGAATGATTCCCTGGATAGGATGTAAGATTGGGAGTGAAATTGACAATGTGAATATTAGAGAGGTCATCAGGGGAAATGTGGCCAGAAAAGTTGTCCTGTAAGAGAATAGTTGGCCATCATTGAAGTCTGAGTTCCATGTCCTATTTGCTAAGCCATTCCTGATAGATGACTGTTGTCATCCAGGCCTTGGGGGTTGGAGCAATACTGAAAGCTCAGCTGTGCTGCTGACTTCCTGTTAGAGGAGTGTAGTTGCTTACATTGCCTGATCACCAGAGTATCTCATTTCTTTGACCCACTCACAGTAAGACATTTCCCCCTCCTTTACATGAGTACTATATATTTAATACCTGAAAGGTACAGAGATATACTAGTTATAAAGACCATCAATACAAGTCCCAGTTAAATATGGAATACCCACTTCAGTCACTCAAAATACATGTGAGTAATGAAGAGGGAATATACTCTGTATATGGCTTTATACTAAAGACTGTTGTTAAGGAGAAAGTGTGGAAGAATAATGGAGAGAAACATAAGCTATATGAGAAACAAAAAATGAGATTTGGTTGTCCTTTTTTCAGCCTACCCTCCTTACTGCTTTTAGTATATACTTCAGTAGCTACTTGAGATACTCAACACAGCTTTGCTGACTCCAACAGTGGCATCCTAATTGATATAGTTAGCCAGCTGTAACTTCATGAACAAGTCAATGTGACATATACAACAAATAAGCTAGTTTCATCTATATTAAATATATTCTTCCACTTATACTCCTTTGACTTGATGAAACTCTGAACATGGGTATGTTCATCTGTCACCTGCACAACAGAAGCAGATCTAGCCTCCCTATGCCTCTTTTAACCCTTCAACCTATTTTATTTCTTGAAGCTCATCACTACCTCTTACTGAGCTTGAACTTATCCTCTTTCAGAATTCCAAGATAGTCTACAAACTATCCCCATTGCATCCAGATAATATTTCCATTGATAATGAGGTTGTCAGCCATTGCTCATTGAACTCATAACTCTAGCATCTCTGTTACTTTAGGATGCTCAGTTTGTTTGACCCTCTTTGATATGGCTACTATTCCTCCCTTAGCTTCATATCTTTCTCTCTACATTGCCTACCTCCCTAAGCCAAGCTAAGACTATTGGTTGTTTGATTTTGAGAGTAGGAAGTTTATTCCTAAACTATTTTGCTATTTTAGATTGATTCCTGCTGTTAGCATGATGCCAGTCAAGGACTTTGATCCTCTGTACTAACACATTTAGAATTCTCCTTCAAAATGGCCTTTGAGTGACAGTTCTCAATGTTTTCTGCAATCATGCCACTTGACTGGGTTACTCTCTAATTAGAAACATCATGTCATATATGAAGGCTAAATGATCAAACACCTTGCTTCCTCTTCTTCCCTACTTCTTTGGGAAGATCACTGGCAGCCACCCTAAGCCTTCTCACATCAGGAAAATCGCACTCTACTTTTTCAGTCTTCTTGAGTCTTTTTATGCCTTAATTTTTTTTTCAAGTCACAACTAAGGCAGGATATTCCTAAGTCACTTTAAGGTTTGAGCAACATTTTCTGAGGACTTAAATATCCTTAAAATGCCTTTTTTTGTGCTTGTGGAGTCAGAAATTGCTTTGTTTTCTTCAATTTGGTCAATATTCTTATTTCTTTGTTCTGGCTAAGTCAAGATTAAGTCTGTTTTTTCATAAGTCAAAAAAAGTAATTTAAGCATATTGGATTTTGCTAATGCACCACAGCTGCTTGCCCACCATCAAGGTTATCCAATGGAGAGGGGGGGAGGCATTTCTTGAAAAAGAAAATATGTGGGTTGCATCAGTGAGGTTGGCATTATTTTCCAGCCATTCACAATCCTCAGTAGAAATCTTCATCATCATCATTGGAAGCATTTGAAAACTCCAAAAGAGGTTGTGACAGACATCATTAGCTGGTAGGATGTATGTTCTATCTTTCTATCTTTGATTTATATGTACTGACATGCACTCTATGCAATATCCTACATTAGCTGTTATTGCCCAAGATTACCTTGCAATCCCTGATTCCTCTATTTCTTCTGAGCATGTATTCTCTAGTGGAGGTCATACAGATACACTTACTCAGAATTCTGTGGGTATTGGGACATTATAAGCCTTGCAGATTGCCAAGAATGGATATCAGATGAAGATTGTTGATAGAAGAGAAGAGGCAGAGGTTTGGGAACTAGTGGAGTGGAAATAAGCAAGTATATATCAGGTGGAAATAAGCAAGTATATATAAACTAGAGTAGAAATAAGCAAGTATATATAAACTAGAGTAGAAATAAGTAAGTATATATCTTTGTTCAAATATTTTCAAATTATAACAAAGTTCAGGTTCAAATCTGAACTGAACTCCATGAACCAGGTTCAGAAGTTTAGTTCAGGACTTTTTCTGAGGTTCAGGTTCAGGTTCAGCAGAGTTGAAGGCCAAACTGAACTGAACTGAACTTTGGCACTCTAGCACTGAGTAGCCCTTCTCAATAATTCAAATGAATAGGGGGCATAGTAGATGTGAAATCTTGACATTCCAAGTTTCCTCCCATTCCCATGTTACAAGGATGAAATACCCAAATGTTACTATCCCAATGCCCTATAATGCTATTTATGGCAGTGGGTGCTATGGGGTTTTGGGCCGATAAAGCTATGGCGTATCAGAGGGTTATGGGTTTTGGCTTACAAATCCGAACAAATTTCGTTACATGGAAATCGTATGTATTATAATAGATATGGTGCTTCACTACCCTTGCACTCCCCCCTGCTTTGCGTTTTTCCCCTTCCCGTTCTTATTTCGGACTCATACTTTCCCCATCTCTTCTTGCATACCTTTACAATTTCCAACTTTTTTCGTGTTCTAATTCGACGTATAGCAAAAGATACAAATTCGGGTACTTTTCACTCCTGGATAAGCCGCGTCGGAGTATGGATTTACTGATGCAATCATAGCCTATTTTGGGTCCCTGCATTGTCACTCAGCCTACTTGCTCGGCACTTCGGGCTGATGTGACGTTTAATGTGACGAGCAAAGCAAAGGTGGTTGGGACGTTTTCGAGGAAGGATCTCGCTGGCGGGTCGATCAAGTGAAAAGCTCGACTGGAATCCATGCACCTGACCCACTCTGGTTTACTCTGCAAGGGGAATCGTTGAGTGAGAAACATAGGTGTATGCTATGATACATACTGGACTCCGAGAGCAGAATCTTGTTCGGCGGTAAAGCATTTGTCACCGATGAGTGACCGAGTCACTAACGTGACGGTGTTATGATCCCCATTGTGCCATACTTAAAATGGTGGCTAAACAATTATCAGAGCGGAAGACGGAATAGACAATAGCCATCATAGTCTAAAATTATGACTTGCCTTGTACTCTTTATAAAGGACATAATGAACCCTTCCAGCCCCCTTCATTCCAATCCATTTTTGATTCACGACACTGTCCTTTCTTCGCCCTCATACCTCTGCTGCCAGCTGGTAACTCTCCTTGCGCTGGTCGTATATTCCAAACACACTCCACGTTTTCCCTCGATACGACAAATCGCATATTCTCGAAGATATTCACATCACAATGAAAATTTTCCTGGCTCTCACTGCCCTCGCCTCTTTGGTAGCTGGTCTCCCTTCTTGCCCACGACGCCAGCGTCCGAACACGCCCGTCTATGGGAACTCAACCACTGGCCCCAACGCCAACGCCAACACTACCGTTACGGGTACAAACTCGACTAGCAACTCCACTACTACAAAATTTGCCACTGGTTGGTACCCTGGTTGGTATAGCGACAAGTTCGCTCCAAACCAGATTCCCTGGGAGAAGTACTCAGCTTTGACATATGCCTTCGTGTGCGTACACAATGACCTTCCTCGAAAATTGAAGGTATTGATTTACCATCTAGTGTTACGACGCCCGACGTCAACAAACTCGATCTTCCCGATAGCGAAGACGTCCTGAAAAACTTCGTCTCACAGGCTCATTCTCATGTGTGTTTGGACCTTCCGTCAGATATCTGTTGTATGGTGCTGAAGCTCATTGTCCTGACAGGGCGTCAAAGCACTTATCTCAGTTGGGGGATGGACTGGTTCCCGATTCTTTTCCTCTGCAGTGGCCACTGCAGAGAACCGTACTGCTTTCACCAAGACACTTGTTGACTTTGCGAACAAATATCAGCTTGATGGTATTGACTTCGAGTGAGTTACATTTAATATGCCTATGTATCTTGACTTATTTTTCCTTTAGCTGGGAGTATCCCAACAAACAAGGCTTGGGATGCAATGTGATTTCCAACGCCGATACTGCCAACTTCCTTGAACTCCTCAAAGAGGTTCGCACGAAGGTTGGGAATGATTTCCGTCTCACAGCTGCTGTTGGTATGACGCCATTCAACGGCCCTGATGGTACGCCGTCGGGCGATGTTTCCGGTTTCGCCAAGGTCCTTAACCATCTCGGTGTGTCCCATCCTTCTAAAGCTTTCATCTTAGCTGAGTATATACGACTGCAGCGATCATGGCCTATGATGTCTACGGAACTTCCTCCACCGTCGGCGCTGGACCCAATGCTCCTCTTCAAGATTCCTGCGCTCCTAAACAGAATCAACTAGGTTCTGGTGCCTCCGCCGTGAAGGCTTGGACAGCTGCTGGGTTCCCCGCCAATCAGATCCTTTTGGGCGTTCCCTCCTACGGTCATAGTTACACCGTCGAGAGCTCTGTCATTGGTGGTGATTCTAAAAAGCTTGCCGAGTACCCTGCCTTTGACAAGAACGTTGTTCCCGCCGGCACTGGAGAGACTGCTAATACAAGTGAGTCCTTGGCAGTCTATTGTTGCGTTTCTAACTGACATATTATTTAGCTAGTGTCGATGCCTGTGGTGTTACCTCCGGTCCCAGTGGTATCTTTGACTACAGCGATATGGTGAAAAGGGGTTTCATTGATTCCAAGGGTACCCCCGCCAACGGTCTCCTTCACCAATTTGATGATTGCAGCAAGACTGTGAGCACCACTCCCCTATCCTCTCGTACCTTCGCTCATCGCACTCCTGTAGGCGTACATCTACAATTCGACTTCGAAAGTCCTGATCAACTTTGACGACACCAACAGTTTCAGTGCGTACTTGCCAGTCTCTGAATGGTGTCTTAAATTGACCAACGTCTACTACAGAGGCCAAGGGCAACTTCATCCGCGAGCAAAACCTTGCTGGTTTCGCGATGTGGCATGTTGCCTCTGATGCTTCTGATAGCTCGCTCCTCAACACAATTGTCGCCAGCATGTGAGGTGGTCTGGTGTTTTAATTCGTTGTAGCACTATCGTACACACGCATGATACATACATGTAGCATATCACACAAAAGCCTTCCGGTAGGGCATTACCTCAGATTTTTCCTCCTATCGTATCCAAAATTCCTCAGTTCCTCACCTTTATATCGAGACTTCTTTGTGATTATATGAGGTCTTCCCTCACCTTCCTCTCCCTCTCCGCCTTTGGTATGGACTCCGGTTTGGGTAATGGCAAGGAGAGGAGGTCGAAAATAAGATGTGGTGGGTGTTTATTCATGCAGTAAACCATAAAGGAGAACGTCGAATTTGTGCGTGACCTTGTGGTATCCAGTAGTATGATCCACGAGTGCTATTTGTGTAGCTGTTACTAAATGCTGTAGCTCAAAGGAGGTAAGAAAGGGAACACCTCAATCTACAGCTGAGCACAGGGTGCTAATAGCCACTAGTCATCGACACCTGCCATTCTCAAGAAAGAGGTTTCGTTAATGAAAATTGACCGAGTGAAAGGCGCTGTCGACGATGATACATGTATCTGGTCCGCGTCCACTGACCGTGCATGTGAAGTGTTTGGGTGGGCACAAGCACAAGAGGTATTTGCTACAATAGATCTAGATCAATCGATCAGAAACCTCGAGGAAAGTGAGGCCCTAGCATGATTGAGAAACAGATCCGAACATATGGCGTGACCCCAATAGTATCGGCAAGTCTCGCTGCTGCGGAGCCCGAACTATTGGGGTCACGCCAGATGTTCGGATCTGTTTCTCAAAGTGTCGCTGAACATGGGCCGTCTCCGCGCCCCAAGCCTCGGAAAGAAGCAAGGCTAAATGGATCTTCTTGCAATGAGGCTAGGCTCTTCCTGCCTGTGAACGTATAGAATTGGAATGTTCACAATCGTGGGACCGAAAGCTAGGCAACACAGACTAGTCCATGGGCTTACGAGGTCATGGTAAGCATCTAGCCATTGCTGACAGGCATTTTCCATATTCAGAATATAACAGGGATTTTCTAGTTAGGAGGAGTCCAATGTTAAAGAAGTGCCAAACACATAAGTTCAACTTCCGCACTCATACCTTTCCTTTGCAAGCTTTATTTTAATCAGCTTCCCTCAACTTATTGAATTAGTTTCCCCCGCAAACTTGCTGAGCTGTGGTTTTGCAATGCCTTTGTATTTACCTCCTAATTCATAGTCTTGGATAAACACTTCAGTGAGTGAGTAGAACTTTTACAGACTTCCCACTGGTAGCTTTTTCCGACTGGGTTTTCATATACCAGTGCGAGGACCTTTGGAATAGGCTAGCGCCCCGTGCCTTCCAAATCTGGTGTATAAATTGGTCAGTTGCATATTAGGGTGAAGCTTTGAAACTTGATGCAGAAGAGCCACAGCTGGAGTCGGCGGAAGGGAGATAATCACTACGCCTGATGATCTGAACAACGAGATTCATAGCTTGATGTTCCGAGTGGCGGTGATTGACATACAAGCGCTCGAAAATGGCGTGATCAGACTCTCATTATCAAGTGGAGATGTATGAGGAGTACGAATTTTGACTTGGTAGAAGGTTTTCGCCGTTCACCAGCACAATAAATTTGAGGCGAAGTCCTGCGCAGGGTCAAGTAAGGGTAGTCGGGGGTTATAAGCCGATCGCTGATCGATGGAATTTCGGTTCTATCCGATACTACAATTTACAACTTGGGGCGTTTTTGCCATGTTGCGATTTCTGACGAGGCCTCTAATCCGAACTTCCATCCCTGCAAGGTCCTTTCCTGTCTCCCGTGTCGCTCTACGAACAATGGCAACAGCAAATACCCCAGCATTCGTGAGCTTGCTCGTTCCGTCTTCACCCATCCTATTCTCACCGCCACCCGCTTTTTCAGAACAAGGTCCTTTACGCGCCTCTCGCAGAGATCGATCCGGAAGTGAAAAATATCATCGATAAGGAGACATGGAGGCAGTTCACTGGTCTTGAGCTCATTGCTTCTGAGGTGTGCTTCCTCCAGCCCTTCCGCACCATGACCCTTACGCAAAGCAGAACTTGACTAGCCTTGCCACCATGGAGGCTAACGGCTCCATCCTCACCAACAAGTACTCTGAGGGTCTCCCTAATGCTCGTTACTATGGCGGTAACGAGTATATCGATGAGCTTGAGATTCTTTGCCGGAAACGCGCTCTCACCGCGTTCAACCTCGACCCCGCAACATGGGGTGTTAACGTCCAGCCTTACTCTGGTAGTGTGAGTCTTTCTCCGTCAAAATTTGACATCAGCTTATTTTAACGTTCATTTACCTGCAGACCGCCAAGTCAGTAACGCTCCCTAGCTTCCTTAATCCACCACAGGACTAACGACCGTGTAGCTTTGCGGCCCTGACTGCGCTCATTCAACCCCAGGATCGTCTCATGGGCCTTGGCCTTCCCGATGGTGGTCACCTCACCCATGGCTACTACGTCCGTCAAGCCTCGCTATATTTTATGTTGCTTGAATGCTGACGGGCACACGGCTGCTTTTAGACCGCTAAGAAGAAGATGACTGCGTCGTCAATCTACTTCCAATCCTACCCTTATGCCATCACACCTGACACCAACCTCATCGATTACGCCGGTCTTGCTGCTCAGGCGAAGATCTTCAAGCCCCGTCTCATCATCTGTGGTGCTTCCGCTTACCCCCGCGACTGGGATTATGCTAAACTCCGTGAAATTGCCGACAAGGAGGGCGCCTGGCTCATGGCAGACATTGCCCACACATCCGGTCTCATTGCTGCTCAGGAGCTGAACAATCCCTTCGAGTACTGCGATGTCGTTACCACCACCACTCACAAGACCCTTCGAGGCCCTCGTGCTGGTCTTATCTTCTTCAGGAAGGACCGTCCCAATGCGCCCGACCTCGAGAAGCGTGTTAATGAAGCCGTCTTCCCTGCTTGCCAGGGTGGTCCCCATAACAACGTGAGTCTAAATCGTATGATCCATGTTGAGGTTGGCTACTGAGCTGAAGTTCCTTTTAGACCATCGCTGCTGTTGCCACTGCCCTTCTTCAAGTTGCTCAGCCTGAGTGGAAGGCTTACGCCAAACAGGTTATTGCTAATGCCAAGACTCTCGGTGAAGCTCTAGTCGCCCATGGCTACAAGCTCCAGACTGGTGGCACCGATAATCATCTTGTACTCTGGGATCTCAGGCCTCTAGGTTTGACCGGTAGCAAAGTCGAGAAGGTCTGTGACTTAATGGGTATTACCATCAACAGTGAGCATCCCCTTTTGATACACGTTCCATCACTCAATTCTCACTTAACCATTCAGAGAATGCCGTTTCTGGTGATGCTTCTGCCCAGGTGCCTGGTGGCATCCGCCTTGGTACCTCTGCTTTGACCTCCCGTGACATGAAGGAGGAGGACATCAAGGTTGTTGCCGACTTCCTTCACCGTGCTGTCCAGCTCGCTCTTCTTCTCCAGAAGGAGGCCGGCTCGAAGCTCCTCAAGGACTTCGTCCGCGTTGCTACCACCCAAGAGGAGGGTAAACAAGGCTTCGCTCAAGTGAAGCAGCTCCGCGACGAGGTTCGTGCCTTCGCCAGCAAGTGGCCCTTGCCCGGCGTAGATACAGCCAACTTGAAAAAGCCCGCTGGATACCATGAGGATTTCTGAACTGGATCTCGATAGCTTCCTGCGGTAGCAGATTGTAGATGTTGTTTCGTTACGGCATCTTGGATTACATTCCCTTTCTTTATTCCGCATTTTTCCTTTCTGTTAGAAGATTCAA
Source organism: Podaxis rugospora (assembly GCA_018524415.1). Lineage (NCBI taxonomy): Eukaryota > Fungi > Basidiomycota > Agaricomycetes > Agaricales > Agaricaceae > Podaxis > Podaxis rugospora. Next base: position 20,377 of record JAEUWL010000510.1, read on the forward strand.
CACCATCGGGATCGCATCTCTTGAGACGGACATTTCAACATGGTCCGTACGTCACGACATATCTAGTGCATTTGTAATGATGACCTTTTTTCCTATGCAAAATGAAACAATGTGTCCCTCGAGGAATTTTGATGATCAGGAGGAGTTCATCCGGCCCTCAGGAAGTCCAGCTCCCGCAAGCGACACCCAAGTCAGCCAACCTCAACTCGATGTCGAGTTGTTGAGTAGTCTCGAATAAACCTGACGTCATTCCTATGTAGGTCCATATTTGTCGTGTGATGATCATTGCCACTCAAAAGTGCCATTGGCCGAACCTGGCATCTAAAATCACTTGCAGTATCACCTGCCAGGACATATCTATCCGCCACTCCCGCTTGTTATAATAAAGTTTCCGTGTCGGAGTGTAACTCATATGGTAGGGCGCTTATTATTTATCTCCTGTAGCTATCCCGGATCCGAGGCTTTATGGGACTGTGGAGCTAACGACTCGGCATGCAGGGTTCACTGGCTCACGCTGTTATCGTGGGCCGTTGGGCCGCTGAACTGCTGAACCCTTGATTTTGCCACGCATCCAGGTATTCCGAGAGCGTGGCTCGGGGCATTTTTGCACTCGGTGCGGCTGGACATTCCGTGGGAGTTTTTTCGGTCACCAAGTCGAGTGCGACTCAATGCAGTTGTGTATGGGAAGCAAATGAGCTTTTTGAATAGAGGTGGGTACGATCAGACCCTCCATGAAACGGCAAGGGTAAAATTAGAATAGACGATGCAGTCGATTCGATTCCCCGACTCGCAACGAATGTGTCATGACGCAAGTAGAAGCCAAGAATTTAGCGACACGCTGCACTGGTAGTTCCTTAAATTGCCTTTCGCCTATACATTGGACGGTGATGCACTTATATCAATGCGCTTGGTATGCTAAGCAAAAAAAATCTCTCGCAATCTCGTTGTTTTTATTTCTGTCCCCATCATGAGTATCGATAACCCCTACGCCGAAAACCCTCGCACTACCCCACAGCAAAATCGAAGTCTGACAATCGACCCGTCAGCCCCGCATTGGGAAGATACTTCCTCCTCGACACTAAACTCCGCCACCAATAGAGATCGAAGAAGAACACGGCGCATCAGAGATCTCGCAATAATATCAGGAGAAGGAGGTTCACCATACATGCATTCTTCACTTCCTGCTTTCCTTTCATCCCTGTCCTCTATCACAACACTCTCTATATCATGGCACAATCTCGACTGGTACCTCCTCCCCAGTAATCAGCGCGAAGCCCTAACTCGACTCATCGAACTCGACTCGCTGGAGGAACTGGAAATCGTCGCCTCGTGCAATTTCCCGCTGGACCTGCTTCGGAGGTTCTCTGGAGCACGAGTATACCTTACCTTCTCAGGGGAGCTTATCCTCCTGGGTATCTCTACTAATGCCCAATCCCCTACTCGAGCGCCCGTGTGCCTTCAGGCGCTCACGAATTTGTCGTTGATGGGCCAGCGAAACATCACAACATTCATGGGGTTCTTCGGTAGCCAACCTGGACTTCGTCGGGCGCTGCGAACTCTCGAGTCCCTTTGCATAACCTTCGTTGACGATGGTCAATACCAGTCGGAGAGGAATCTGGAGTTGCTTGGGTCTTTTCTGAGGTTTCTTGATGGGTCGAGGATCAGGGAACTCAGGGTACAGGACGAAAGACCATGTAAGACTAATGGACCCTGCATTTATGATGACCAGGGTACGGCTGACGTAGCTTTGGATAGGTGCAATAATTGGACACACACTTGGTCCCCAAGACCTTCCTTGCCTCGGAGATCTGTTAACGATGGAGGCACATCTTTGTGTCAAGCATCCTATGAGTCCACGCGAAGTCTATTCTGCGCTGAGAGAATGGCTGACTTCTCTGTTATCGAATCTCGTTCCATCCACCACTCTCAAGTCCGTCGATGTCACATACGTGGTGGTATTTCCACGGCCTCCCGGATCACTGAATGGCCTCATTGACCACATGGGACGACTGTGGAGGGAACTAGATCGGTACTTGGCTCGTGGGCTACTCGGCTTGGAGCAGGTGAATATAGGATTTCAGTTGCATGGCGTCGGTGGGCATGAGCAGTGGATGCAGTTCAATGCCGACAATCAACCTGAGCAACTGAATGCACGGGGGATTGATTGTTCGTTTTGGGTTCGTGACATTTAAAGATTAGAATTAGGGTATCTAACTGAATTACTTGGTATGTGTCCTCCTCCTTCGCTTAATTCGCGGTGTTCGGTACCCATGTTTGTGCCCAGCTCCCTTGATTTGCTTTCATGTTATACTCATATCGTAGCCAGACCGGACTTTTATAATATGAGTTTCGACTGCTTCAAAAGAAAGCCGCTCGAAAAGGCCTCTGAACAGTGTCCTAAGCAACTGCTCAAGAGCCCACGCTTCCCCGAGCCCTGAGGCCAAATCTAGGGTGGTTCTTTCAATTGAGTAAGATAAAACACATTGAGGACGCGTGTCCGTCCTATATCCGGCAGCAAAGGATCTTTCACTATCTAGAGACCTTGTCTATTGAGAAATATAAATCCACAAAGGAGAGAGGCTTGTGCTATCTCAGGACACAAACCGATGGTGAAAGTCATACCGCAAATAGCTATTTACCACGTCTGGAATATAACGGCATCGTCCGAGTCGGTAGACCTATCCAACTAGACTCTTGACTCCGAAGTTCCGATACCCAGCTGGTGACCTGAGCTCTTGCCCTTAGGAAGCCCAACGTTTCAACCACAACCCCAGCACTTCCCTGACGACTTCCATACTTTCCAACTCGAGGGGTGGCCTCCTTTAGGGACATATCAATCAGTCCACGACTCAACACGCCACATACAAAAGCCAAGTTGGCGCGATGCAAGACTGTCTAAGCGAACTGACGTTACCACACCCCACGTACCACGAATCGTTCCGGATACAAACGATCAGGAGAAACCGAGGAACCATTTAACTGAGCATTCCTGGGACAGCTGGGAGATGCACCCATTTTCCGGTCCCTATTTTTGCCCATAACCGACATCATTCCGCTATGACTGACACATTCACGCCGACAACTCCCCATACGATCAACCCATTGGACCCCAAGCACCCTTTGCTCTTCATCCAAGACGACAACCAGGCGACACACATCAAGGGTCTTACAATCTTCACGGAAGGACCATCAGGCGATGTTCGTCCTCAACTCGTCCACTTTCTCGACCGTCTGCATTCGCTGGAGAAATTTGTGATCCATTGGAGGGCGCTTAACTGGGTACTGCTTGGGGAGGTTGAGCTCCGAGCGCTAGTTCGACTATTCTCGCTGCCATGCCTGCAGGATTTGCAAGTACTTGCGTCGGCGAATTTTCCGTTGTGTCTTCTACGATATTATTCAGGAAAGAAGTTATGCATCGCGGCTACCACGGTTGCTACAGCTGTGATGCCTGTCTTTCCTTCTGATAACGAGGCGAAGAAGCGTGGCGGTCTTGGTCAATTGTCACTGGTTAACGCCAGGAATATCCGAGAGTTCCGGACCTTCGTCGAATGGCAGGCAGATAAGGCTCACGCCCTTTTACAATCTGTCAAATGCCTTCGGTGTAGTGTCAGTTGGAGAGATCAATATGCAAAGCCGGAAGAGTTCTTGAAGGATATTGGATCTTTGTTGCGACAATTTGGGTCTGTTTGTCGAAATCTCGAGGAATTCCACCTCCTGGACTGGCAAAAGCGTACGTTCACTCCACTTGAGGCATCACCAAGGCCAACACCGACTTTTACAGATTCATTTGATGGATATCAGTTTACTCAACTCGACCTTGGTTCTCTCACTTCCCTAAAACACCTTTATGCGCATCTCGGAGCTAGTCCAAAGGCGGACGAGAAGACCATGGCGTCAATGGACTCCTCACTTCGGCAGTGGCTTTTTCCTCTCCTCTTGAACCTACCTTCTCCTCAACTCCTCGAGCACGTTACCATCACATTTAGCTTTATCGTTCCATTCCCTTGGCCTAATGATCTCCACAGCTGGATGCAATCCTTTTCCGCTGAGCTTGATGACACCTTGGCTCCAAAATTCCCGCGGTTACGAACTGTAAACCTTACCTTCGACTTACGCAATGCCCATACAAAGCCCTACGACTGGCAAGCTTTCAACGATGCTCTTCATCCTATCAAGCTGCATAAACGTGGGGTGACTTGTAAATTTAAGGCTGAGGTCTATCGTCCGTAGTGACTTATTCTTCTCTGTTTTGGGTTCCAGTTGGCCCTAGGGATATATTTATCCATACCGTAATAATTATGCGGACTTTAATAGGCTCTTATCACTGGTATTATGTAGTCTGATTGTCGTAGAGTCTGTTGTGAGTCTAAATAGTTTGATTAATTTCCTCCAGGTGACCCCACGCCCCGCAACACCATTGATCGGTTATTTCACGTCTGAGCCAGGCCAATGGCGCATACGTCTTGTTCGCGGGATACCACACCACTCCGTTTTCGACTTAAGCCGAGCCAACCTTCGAGACGTGACAGTTGCAGGATAAGTTATACGGCTTGGTTTTCAACAAAACTTCAAAACAAAAGGTATATGGCTGACTCAAGGGCCAGGCGTCGGCTTCAATTTCATTATCTTCTCATTCTCACTTGCCATTCGTTTGTACAATTATCCGCGAACTCACTTCATTTTGAATTAACGCTCGCGCAGCCACAGCTCTACAAGGACTCCCTGTACCTCTCCAACCTGTGGTCTCCCGTTGGCGACCCCACCAGCCATGTATATACCCCCAGATTCGTTTTTAAACTAACGATTGTTACCCTCAGCACGGCCTCCAATTTTTTGGCTGGAGGAAGATATCTTCCAGGCGCCTCCCGAGAGGGAGGTCGATAATTTCCCAGGTCTGTCCGGTTGGCGATGGCCTTCGCCAGCGGCGGTCGGTTACCTTGCGGAATTAGCAACCTCGGTGGCTGGTCTCAACTGCTGATACCCCTGACGCTTCTGTCGGTCCCTTAAAGCAATGACCTTCTAGTAAGCACCAACTCCTTATGCCAGTTTCTTTGACATTGTCGGCGGAGAACCGGGCGTACTCTCAGGACTGACTTTGTGTGTCAAAACCATGCTAGTACTCGTGGCTTCCTCGCTCGACTCTCGCCCTGTTAGAAAGGATGGTCGCGAGTATAACCCCTCTTTCGTGCACATTCCTGAGCTAAAATTTCGTCCTTAGGTGTAGGAGGACACTCGCTTAGTAAATACTTCATATCCCACAGCCTACGCCGCACGTTGATTACCCCATTCTATAAACTCCCTCTTCCTGTCACTGCAGTCTCGATCTTAGAGGGGGGGAACCAATACAAGATGACTCCTAAGTGGCGTCATGAGCTACGCATTAGTAGCCTGGCATCTTGTGATATATACTTGTAACAACACGGTTGGCTTTCAAGCTGCAACATGTATCAGATTAGCCATGAGCGCCGGATCGGCCCGAGTTGGCAATAGATACATACTATGGAGCGGATGTCATGCATCAGGACGTAAGCGATACTCACCATACATGTGGTCAAGTGCATTCAAAGTCTGCGATGCAACAGCCACGACTCCCGTCCTTAACAGCATCCGAGCGGGCTTCTACTTCCTGTCACACTGCTGAACACCTCGCATCTACAGCTCTCATTCTATGACAATAACATACAATTCAACGTTTACAAACATGATAATCGTACAAGTTGAGTGGGGTATATACATACGAAAGTTTCATAGATAGTCTCACAAATGCACAAGCCAGATCCGCCTCTCAAAGAGCCATGAGACCAGGTGCTTTGTCCAGCAGATCGTTGAGACATCTCACAACTGCCCCCGCACCTAACTTCACAGTCTCCTTCTGGTATCCAACCACCTTCGGCAGCAACTTCGTATCGAAACGATCGGGATGCCACTTCTTGATCTGGTCCTTTATCCTATCCTTCAGATTTCTCGACTTATCCCTCTCCGGATAGCAATCTGGCTTGAGATACGCCAGTATTGCACCGCCAGTAATCTCCTCAGGGCTCGTCGGCAACGTAAACATGGGCCACGGGAAATTATCCCAGTACAGTTCATCGCGGTTTGGTAACGTCGACCACTGCCTCTCATGTAGTTCATATATCTGCATCATGTCATCCGTCGTTAGATTGCCCCTCGCCATTCTCGCCTGCCACTCAGTTGCCTTGCGCTCCTGCTCTAGTCGGAATTTCTCGTGCAGCTTCTGGGTTTCTTCTTCCATCCTCCGCTGCCTTTCTGCTTCCGACATCGGCGTTGAAGAGTGTGAACCAGCATTCACAGAAGGTTTCCTCTGTGGATTTGGGGTAGAGGTAGGCTTTGGTCTGGGGGTGGCGTTTGATGCGGTGGAACTGGCTGACGTGGTTTTCGTTGAAGTCCAAGCCGAGCCTCCAGACGAAGCACTCCAGGCTGATGAACTAGCCGGACCACTCCAATCACTAGCTGTGGTCGAGTTGGCTCTCGTCGGCGGCGCGCGACCCGTAGCAGGACTAGGGCTAGAGGACGTTCCGGGCCAAGGATTGTCAGCACCCGCACTATCCTGGCGCTTGCGCTCTTCCCTTTGGCGTTTCAATTCTGCCTCCCTCCTCTGAAACTCCAGTTGTTGTCGCATGCGCTCTTGGTCCTCTTTGAATCGTGCATCTCTCTCCCTCTGCTCTCGTTCTCTTGCCTCTCTCGCCTCCCTTTCTTTCGCCTCCCTTATCTCCCTTTCTCTCGCCTCCCGTATCTCCTTCTCTTTTCGCTGTTTCTCTTCCCACTCTTGTCGGGCCTTTTCTTCACGCCTTATTCGGCTGTCAAGTTCCCGCTGTCTCTCCGTTTCCTGCTGCTTCCTAAGTTGTTCCTCACGCGCCCTTCTCTCCTGGATTTTCTCCCTCTCCTCCTTCTCCCTCTCCGCCCTCTCTCTTTCATCCTTCTCTCTCTGCTCTCGCTCCTTCCGCTCTCGTTCTCGCCATTCTCGTTCCCATTGCTCCCGTTCCCACTGTCCTCGTCCTCGTTCCTGTTCCCGCTGCTCCTGCTCCCTTTCCTTGTATCTCTCCCGTTCCCTTTCGTCCAACTTCTCCGTCTCGCCTTCCTCCAACTTCTGCTTCATCCTATGGAAGAAATCTAGCTCGCGTTTCTGCAATTCGCTGGTTTTCGTCTTCACATCCTCCTCTCGGGCCTCGAGTAATTTCTTCGTACGGTTAAGATCATTTTCCAGCCTCTTAGCATCCTCCATCCGCCTCGCCAAATCTCTTTCCTGTTCCTCAAGGTCTTCCTTTGAAATTGTTATCTCATCCTCTCTTCTCCTGACTTCCTTCTCCTTGTTCCTCACTTCGTCTTCCCTTTTCTTCACCTCAGCCTCTCGCTCGCTCAACGCATTCTCCCTTGCAATAGCGTCTTCTCCGCGACGGGTGGTTTCGAGCTCTCTCTTCTTCGCCTCCATCATCTTCCTCTTTGCCTCGTCTTCCTTCTTCTTCAGCTCGTCCTCCCGTCGCTTCAACGCATCTTCTCTCTCCTTCAGTTCATCCTCCCTCTCATTGATGTCTTTTTCAGTCTCTTCGATGCGTTCCTGAAGCTCCTTGGTGGAACACTCCAACTCCTTCACCATCTCCTCGCGCTTCGCCACCTCCTCTTCTTTCGCCTTTGCCTCATCCAGCATCTTCTTCGCCTCCTGCTGCAGCTTCCTAGCCTCCTTCTCCGCTTCCTTCACATCCGCAGCCTGCTTTTTCGCAGTCTCCTCGCGCTGTTTCACATTTTCCTCGCGCTTGGCGAGGCCCTGCTCCCTCCTCTCTATGTCTCTACTCCTCTTTTTCATCTGACTCTCCAATTCGTCGAGCTCCAACTCTCTCTTCTTCACATGCTCTTCACGCGATGCGATCCTATCCTCCTTTTGCGTTAGTTCCTCTTCCTTCCTCCTCATGTCGTCTTCTCTTCTCTTCACGTTCTCTTCCCTCTTTCTTAATTCGTCTGCCTTCCTGAGCTCTTCTTTTCTCTTCACCTCCTCCGTCTTCTTCGCGTCGGACGCTGCCCTCCTCAAATTCGCGCCACCCGGAAAGAGACCATCATAAAATTCTTCCCCGAATTCTTCGTCATACCTCTCCCTCTCCCTCTCCCGTTCGCGAGCACTCGTACCGTACCCTCCTGCGTACCCATCTGCAGGGACACGTCCCCTCAGAGAGCCTTGCCACCCAATACGTTCCCGATCCTTCTCTCTATCACGATCACGATCACGATCAAAAGGTAACGGTGAATGCAGGTGCTGCGAAGCCGAAGAAGACCAATCACGCCAGCTTCCAAGTGTACCTCCTCCAGGCAACGAACCCGATGAACTGGGTTCTCCCTGATCCGTGTTAAGGTTCGATGACCGACCGGGGACCGGAACGGGAATGCTAGGAGAGGAAGTATAAATGTTGCTACGGTTGTAAGACTCTGATTTTCATCCATCAGACAAGTGAGAATGTTCGACAGGGAGAATGAACTCACCCTCACGTCTGTCGTGATCATCTCGGAGACTTGGTGAAGGTCGTGTATGCGATGTTGAACGTGGGAGATTGGGGCGATATGTTCGTGGATACGTAGACTCATAAGAATCATATCCTGGGCCTGCAATTGTGCCGTTCATAAAGTCCAGCGGTTCGTGCCTATCGAACCAATCATCATCCACGAACTCGGGAAGCGAAAAAAAACGGAAGTAAAATCTGTTTCGCGTTCGTCGTCTCCGTTTAAACTCGAATGTGACGACCTCGAGGAGGGTTGAGGAGCGGGGGATGATGTGAAGTTGTTTGAACGGTCTCTTTCTCGCGAGCTATGATCATCAGGGGGGCGGGTGTATAGAACTGAAGTAGTGGGGTTGGGAGGACCATAAGGAGGTGGACTGGGATTGGCGACAACTGCTACCACGGATGAGTGCATCCTTTCCTTGCCCTTCCCCTTTCTATCAGGTGGAGATCCATCTACCACGCGCGCATCATCAGCCCGTTCCGGAATTGTCTCTGCAGCTGGAGGACGGAGGGCGCTAGTAGCAGAACTGATGGATCGCATGCTGGCATTACTGTTCCTCCGACCGACGGGATAGTGCTTATTAGCAACTGCACCGTCCTCCTCAGCTATTGGAGGCTTCCAAATTTCATGTAAGGATTTGCCAGTGGGAGGTGAAGTAGCGAGATGGCGGTCGGACGAAGTTCGTGAGCGGTCGAAGCCAGAGGATTTAGTCGGGCTGGTGTTGCTGGGGCTCATGCGAACCTCGCTGAGAGATGGTTTGGACCTAATGGACGAAGCAGACGTACTCGACGGTCGCTGCGGGTCGCCATTATCAATAGTGGGAACAGGAGATGCCGAATGGCCCCAGCCATCAGGCAGAGGAGGTCGTTGGTCGCGCTCAGTAGAAACCCTTGGAGGACGGCGTAGACTGTTGAGGAATTCATCGCGATTCTTTGTGCTTGTGCCACCATGGAGGTCGGATGCACGGCGACGTTCCTCGAGTTCGGGTGGTAGTACTGGTATGGGATATTCCTGGACAGGGAAGGAGACAGGGGGTTTTGGAAACTGTGGCCGTGACTCCGCTCGAGGTCGAAACTGGGGTGTATTGCCGGAAGTGTCAGAACGGGAGTGCGCTTGGGCACTGGCACTAGTGCTAGTGCTCGATGTTGTGCCTGTATTCGTATTGGAAGCAGTCGGGTTCGTAGCAGCGCTGTTAGTGCTCTTGAATTTGTCCATGATCTCCTGCTGTTGTTTAACAAAGGACGGCGGCGGCAAATTTTTGCCCAAAGCCCATGCGCGTTCCTGACGTTCGCGCACTAGTTCTGCCTGATAAGTCTCCTCCGCCATGCGACGAATGTTTGGAAGCGTATTGTTCTTATGGTCTTCCATGAGCGCCTCTTTCTCAGCGGGATTCTCCTCGATCCTCTTCGCAAGAGAGACTTTAGCTTCTTGGAGCATGGACTGAAGATTCTCTTCAATACTGCGCTTCATGTTCTCTTTCCATTCGTCGTCAGGCTCGACGTCGAGCATATCTTGAAGCGCGTGAGCCTGAGCAAAAGAATTACTTGGGTATGAAGCTGAAGCGGATCTGGGAGCGGAGGAGGAAGAGGAAGGATGGTGCTGGGACGTTGAATTGGACGTAGAGGACGATGCGACATGACTTGAAGGACCTGCAGCCAAAGCGGGCATCGACTACGGGAAAGTCGGACAGGGGTGTGGGGTAAAGAAGCGCTGGTCGTACAGGCGATGAGCGATCGGAGTAGTTGGATGGAAAGGACGTCGTGCTGCGGATAATTAGACGACGGATGGCAGTGTACCAACTTTGCGGGGGTTTCTGGCGTTGGAAGATCGTGTCGTGGCGGGGCAGAGAGAGGGAGACCCTGGATAGAATGGGAGATGCCTCATGTTCAGTACACGCGTTGTATTATGGAATATTCGTGATCGGGGGTACATCTCGCAGTTCTGGAGACATTTTCGCAGGAGACGGGAGGAAATGCACAAGCAAAGTACTCACCAATAGAGATGGTGACCGGTGAACAGGACTCACAGTGGAGGTCGCCCAGATTAGAGCGCACAGGGGCCCTGGTTGAGCACGACGACACTTAATTATCTCTCATATCATAGCTTACCTAATAACATATCCCCATTTCTGGCGTCTAGGGAACATGGAGAGAGACCAATGAGGCGTGACCATCGGAAGAATCTGTACTACATATGAATCCCACCGTCTGCGTAACGCCTTTTTAGTTCAAGCCTGCACGAGGTCCTTCTCACCCTCAGGTCCTGGCTTGCATCCAGAGCATAGTAGGCAGCGCAATCTAAGCGCCCATGCGATGCATGCATGAGTACTCTGGGTACAACTCCATAAAGAACCGGGACTCCTGAAAACTGTGTCGAAAGCAAGCTATGTCTTGTGCTAGCTCGTATTATGATAAGACCCTGGCGACAAGACTTAGTAGCGTTAGTGAATCCACGCATGTACTGACTTTCCTTCAATGAACCAGACAACAAATGGGCAATGCGATCGCAAGAAGGAACAGATGGCGGTATAACTAAGAAAGGAGGCAAAGGTTTCAGTCTGCTTAAGCTTCAAGGTTCCACAACCATAAGTTGTTTACTTTTGCTTGGCGCCCACTTGACGCCCACTGCCAGGATTTGTAAATTATGACGGACACGAACGCACCTTTTTTAACCAGATTCATTTTAGTCTCAGAACGTTCTCCATTATGTCCAACGACCCGGGACCAAGGAACTAACGATTGTCCTTGTAGCATCCACAGACGTCAACGCGCTCGGGTATCTGATCAATCCTACCGGCCACAAGAACGCGGCCTTTGAATAATGTAACCGTGTGGGGGCTACTGTAGTGTCCACTACACTGCCCCTTGGATTAATGTGGCTTGAGGACCACCTATATAATACCACATCCTATACCAAAATCACCGCAAAGCACTCGTACAACGCATGTCCAAATACCTTCGCCCAACGTCGACTTATGCCTCACCAACTCTCCCACCCGAAATCGTTCATCTCATCGTCCAAGGCGAACGGCTAACCAAACCCGATTTCCTCAACCTCTCTCTTGTCTCTTATGTTTGGAAAGAAGCAAGCCAGCGTCGGCTCTTCTCTTCCATCAGCCTCGATCCGGGAGACGAGCATCCCCTCTTTAGGATTCTCCCAAACTCGGACAGCACGCGACTATTTCGGTATATCAAACACCTGACGCTTGTCTCCACTCCAACGAACCCCTGGACTCCCTTTCCTTGTGATAGAGTCGAAGGTGCACAAATCCAACTCGAGGATGATCCTGAATTGGAAATAACAAGTGATGACTACCTTCACAACTCAGAGTTCTTCGGGACTAAACTCGGCGCAACGCATATCCACCTGGTACCAGATTCAGAAGCGAGCGGTCCACCCCATCCCAAATTCCCTTCCTTTCTCCATCAGCTGTCCAAACTTGAGACCCTTATCGTCCGCGATAGACTGAACTGGTACCTACTCCCCAGAGACACCGTCGAAGCGTTTTGCCATATATTCGCTCTTGATTCCTTCCGCTCCTTGGAGATCTGGCGAGACTCAGCCACTCGCCTTCCCTTCATCTTCCTTCACTTTTGCTTCAACCTGAAACGGCTCTCACTGGATGTCTGGCCAACAACACTCCTCCAGCCAATCGGGATCCTCGAAGCTGACCTTCTTGCACTCAGGGAGAAGCCCATAATTCAGCCAACCGCACTAAAACTAACTAGTGCAAACGTTGCTGACGCGGTAAACTATTACGTCGATCATGCACAGTCCGACCTCGGTAACTTGATATCTCTCGATCGGCTGCGAGCGTTATACATCGCCTACGATGAGGATCCTGCGTGTGCAACAATGGGTACTATGTGGCCCTCCAAACGGGTTGGCACCTTCCTGTCATCGTTCGGTCAGCCCTTGGAAGAACTTGTACTAGAGATTGATCACCGTTGTACGTGCCACTCAAACGGTCCAACCACCCCATGCACACACGGCTCATGCACATGCTTCATACAGCCTTCTCCTCTCGGGCCGCAAGTCCCATCCCGGCCCCAGATCTTTCAAACCTCACCAACCTCCTCCATCTCCGCCTCATCCTCTACAACGGCCCCCTTACGGAACTAGACTTCAATGAAGCATTCTCTTGGCTTCTTCCCTTCATCACAAACCTCCCCAATCCTTCTAACCTCGAAACACTGCAACTCATTTATTCATCAAGCTTCCGGTGGACAGAAGAATTCGACGTCCGGGTCCGTCGATGTAAAGACTTCCTGGAGGAACTATTCGACGTACTCGCTTCGTCGTTCACTGGGCTTAAGGCTGTCACGATTCAGATGATGCTAATTAGTATTAATGGGTTATCTGACATTCCGCCGGTCTGTGATATTGTCAATCGGCGTGATTATACAGGGTTGGTGAAATTGCAAGAGATGAGGACTCAGACTGTTTGTCGCGTTTGTATCAAAGCTCGTCATGATGAGAACCTTCCGTAGTTTACGTTCTCGAGCATGATCGCCCGAATTGGCTTAGTAACGCCGCCCAGACCCGCCGCCTTTATGTATTGGATTTGAGACATCGTTCTTTCGAGAGCGCCTTCTATACTACCAACTAGCACCAGCCCCTTTCTTTCTGAAGTATGCAGATAGTATCAAACAACGAGTACTCTCCCGTGACGAATCCTGTGCGCATCTCTATATTCTGCAATCACCTTCTCCAAGTGTTGCGCTGCTATACCAACCGTCCTTAATCTACTTGCGGGTTCCAGAGGATGCCTTTTGCGTGGCGTAGGTGCTAGAATAAACTCTTCCAGCCGTGGAAGGCACACCATGACCTCAAGCCAGGCAGCCTTCAAGGAGGTTTTTCTGTCAGAGAGAGAGAGCTTAATCGGGTATTCACGGCCGACGCACCAGCAAGGGACTGTCTCGAGTGGGCATGTCATCAAAGGATACCGTCATGTTATACTTTAAATCCATCAAGTTCTGACACTTCTTGATCCCAGCCATGTGTCTCTCCTCCCAAACCTCAGTCCAGGCGGTCGCAGTACTTGAACCGACTTCTAATTTTCTCAACGACTGAGAGTGCCGTGGTATAATAGAACAAAAGAATTGGTCCACTAACTCAAGTGAGTCCTCAGGTGGCGTCCGGGGCCGTACGGAAAGGTTTTCAAGGCCAGAATACGAGGAAAGATAACTGAATAATGATGGGTGGTTCACTGCATCTGTCGACAAGGACTTCAGGTGAATCTGTTCCTTCTGAAGGATATCACATATCCCACCGACCAAAGCTGCTCTCGATGGATCAGGGTCGTGTCGTACGGACAGGACTTGGAGATGTTGAAAATGTCGGAGGTGGGATATGAAGTCTTCAGGCGCAAATCTCACCCGAGTTAGATGGAGCTCTTTGAGTCGTAGAGAGAAGTCCGCAGTGGATAGTCCTTTTAAAAGATCCCCGAGCCCAATCGGCGCTGCTAGTTCCACTGGAATCTCATTGTCAAAGCGCAGCAACTCAAGGTCTGGACACCGTTGCAACAGTGTCGACAATTCCACCATTGTTGTAGAAGAGGGGTTGAGGACACCTTTCCAAATGAATGTAACTCGATCGAGGTTCGCCAAGGGCTGGAGAGAGATCTGCAGTGGCCTGTTTTTGACTGTGGGTATATTGAGGACCAGCGTGAGGTCCCTTAATGTTGGAATGGAGCCGAGTCTGTTGATGATGCGTTGGACCTCCAATGGAACCCTATTTTCCATTCCATAACCCCACCGGGCCCATAAACTGGGCACAGGATAAGATTTATGAACGCAACATTCGATCATTGTGATGGTGTTGGACTTACGTGACTTTGGAGAGACGAGGCAGCCTCTCCAGCATTGTGTGCGTCAGGTCGAGCCCCGGAATGTGGCTTTCGACGTCCGTGGCTGTTGGCATCACAAAGCCAATGCGAAGCGTTGAAGTGTGCTTGAAGACCTTGGTCCTCTCCGTTGTCAGAGCTGTTTCAATGGCCGTTATCAGATGCTTCCTAGTCCACGACGCAGTATTAATCGTAAATGTCATGAATAGTATGGGAGTGACGATGTTATTGAAGCGCCTTGATACAAGTCGTAAAATTGCCAATGTCCTTTTGGAGTTGGCATCAGAAGGACACTGGATAGCTGGTGTGAGCATAGTGATATGCTTAACCTCAGGCGGGGCATGGCCGAACGCTCACCCATTTGACAATTCCTATCAGGATCTCATCGGGCAAATCTTGAAGAGATGTGGCCATTATGGTTTCCGAAACCGTGTTTTTTTGGAAAACATAGCGAGCCACACCAACGTCGTGACATGGTACACATACCATTATGTAATTTTCCAATCACAGCTTTAGCTTTACATACTAGTACCTCTAAGAGGAACATATGCACAATTTATAATTGCAAGTGGGTTGTGTCGAACTGACTCTAAAGTGTCGTTGACCCACTTTTTCCTGGTGTTCTTTGTTCGCGACTGCTGACTCCGAGTTGCAAGGGACTCAGGTTTGAAATTTGAGATATCATCATGTGCTAGAAAGGGACTGATTTCATTTCTGCGGCTGACGCTATTAGCAAACCCTTGATGTTTCCTGTAGGTGCTGGTTACAATGTACGCAGCAAAGGTGCATTGGGCTTGCCACGAGGAACGAAAAAATCGCACAGTTCTTGGCCATGCATCAAAGAAGAGTGACAAAGATAGCGAAATCGCTTGCAGGAAACAAATTCAGAGACAGGCCAGGGCGTTCCTTACACACGAGTTACAATATTTTGGCAGGCCAATACTAGATTTTGTCAGCCAGGATGAGGAGCATCAGAGTGGTGTGAAGTTTACATAAAAGTGTCAAACAAGCTACATCGGCCGAGGGACATATGATAAATGAATGTGAATGGCCAGCAAATGCCAATGGTTTTAACAGCGTATAGGGCAGAGGGCAGAACGGGCGCCTCATGTTTCCGGGTATTTCTGTTGCGGACCCATCACCGAGATTGTTCACATCATCCTCTTTTCGGCTCTCCGCCCTCAACACGAGGCAATCCTTTTCCTTCTGTAAGTCGAGTCATTCTTCTTTTCTTGCCACTGCTGGTGCTGACGTCGTCTTCAGCCGGCTTAACAGATATACTTAACAACACTTGCATTACAATTCATCTGCTAGAGCCAGGGAGCCATGCCCATTCCTACCTCTAGCATGTATCCCAATCAAAATCCCCGCAGCCAGCTTGCTCGCCAGCTCTGGTCTGACTTTCGTTTGTATGCGGGGAAAGCCCGTCAAGTGATGATAACCAGGAGGAATAAGGCTTTGCAAGATGCGAACAGGGAGGGGCTTACTGCGGGTCGTACCCAACAAGAGAGGGACCAGCAAAAAGCAGAAATCGCCAGGACGCACGAGGTAGAATATTTCCTGGAGATGCGGGAGGAATGGCAACGGATATTGCACAGTAATGGGTTGCAGCATGAGGACTGGGGCGAAGTCACACCACAGGAGATGGCAGTCATTCGTCAGGTTTTGGGACCTGACGAGTTGGAAGCTGAGGAAGAGGACAACCAGAACAGAAACGGAGGTGACTCGAACAACCATCCTCCCGCCCATTCTGTCCCCGTCAATGTTGTTCCACAGCCCTTGAGTCAGAGCGTGAGCCACCAGAGCCAATCCAGCCATTCCAGTTACTCCTCCCTTTCTTCCAGTCACAGCCATTATGTGGCACCTTCCCTTCCTTCACGCTCTCAGAACACATCTTCCGCAAGTTATGCCTTTGTCGATCCCCGGCAGTTCACTGATGACGAGCGGGATGATTTCTCAAGCCCCTATTTGCCTCACACGGGACATGTATGTTCCGCATTCCTTTGTGTTCACATCCAGACTCACCCAAGTTCATGCACCCATAGGGCTACAGTGTAGGTTCAGAAGATGAGGATGCTGGAGTCCCCGTTCCGAACCACAGTTTTCGGTCTCACACCAACCAGCAGCACTCTTCGGGGCACACGACCAACTGGAGCTCCTCCAACCAAAGCTCCCTTTCGAGCTCACCAGCTGATGTCACGTCCCACTCCTTGCATCAGCCCTCCTCTCTGTCCTCATCTTCGCACTTTCCACCACATGTCCCTTCATCGCTCTCAAAATCAATCTCGGCTGATGACGACCCGGATCGCATTTTTACGGCTGCGATGAACGCTACAGGATCCTCCTCCTCCGCTGCTGCTCCCAAGCCGAAGTCCAAGCTTCGTTCAGGATATATTGGACCCCAGCTCACCACTAACGATTCCGAGAACGAAGCTGATGCGGACTTTGCAAGCATGTCGAAAGCAGACCAGATCGCGGCATACGAAAAATTCAAATGGGAAGTTCGGGTTCAGAAAATCCGAGAATTCCACGACGAAGCTGCAGACTTTGGTATTGAACTTGCCAGGAAGCTTAACGGCGGTCCCGATTCAAGCTTGAGCACTGGAGGGTATGATAAGGCGTGGGTCGCCCAGGTGGTGGCTCAGCACGAGCGGGATATGTTGGCATTGAGAGCAAGGAAAGAGGAGGAACGGAAGCAACTTGTTCGCAATGAGCGCAACAGAATGAAAGCCGAGATTGAGAAAGGTCGGGCTGGTGGTGCTACTGCATCGACTACAACCGGTGCAAAGAAGGGATTGGGGATGCCATCTACCACCACTGCCGCCCCTCGCAAGAACGGATTTCCTTCTACCACCACTGCCGCATCGTCTTCCTCTGCTTTTAGCTCTGCCAACAAGACCCCAGTCATTCCCGGTGCCAACAAGCCCAAGACGCCCGCCACGTCATCATCGCCTGCCACTGGCGCAGCCTCCGGCTCGCTTAACCTCGATGCACTCCAGAACGTGTTCAGCAGTGCCCCATCTGTTGAATTCGAAACTGCCTTCCAAATCTCACAGCTTCTCCAAGCGAGTGCCACCGAGGATGACTCTCCTTATAACCAACCACACGACCAGGAATGGGGCACCCCGCAACTTGATCACACACCCAACAACTTCCCCGGCGCTTCTGTTACCTCCACCGCAGGAGGTCGCAAGCGCACAGATTCGGTTTCCCTACTCGATGAGGGCCGATTTAGTACAATCAGCGCGAAGGGCACGAAACAACGCAGGGGTACTATTACAGTTTCGACAGCGGCTGCGACGAATGAGCCCGGGTTCTGGAAACCACAGGGACAACCACCATCTCCGGAAGAGAGCCAAGCACTGACGGATCAGTATGCGAAGTTTCTGTTAGGAGAGGCTTCAACGACTCGGACTAGTGCGGGCAAATCTGCTGTGCATCAGGAAGAGGACGACGACTGGATCGGATGGGGATCGAAACCCGCTTCAGCATCCACATCTAAAGCCAAGGAAGGCATGGCCAACACGACGAGCACCAGTGCAAGTGGGAGTGCGTGGACAACCAAGAAAACCGCTCCGGTCGCTGGGTCTTCGTCCCCAGCGATGACAACTCCAAGTGGATGGGGTGCCGGGGTGAAGAAGCCATTTGGCCTCGGCGGCGGTAATACTACTGGTGCGTGGGGTCAGGAATGGGGTCAAGAACACGAAGGGTCGGAAGAATTCGAGGAGGTCGAGGGTGGCAAAGAGGAAGAGGAAGAAGGATCTACTCGTCCATCACCCTTCGGTGTACAGAAGAAACCATCGCTGTTAAGCGATATGATGGCGAAGGGGAAGAACGTGGTCGCTGGTGCTGTTGGTGCTGCTCTTGGGCCTATGGGTATGAATCCCTCCGCGCAGACTATGCCCAGGGTACCTCCGAGTGGTCCAGCGAGGAAGAACGGCGCTCGTACAACCACCACTATTCCCTCGTCCCCCGCTCAACCTGTTGTTGCGGCAATAGCTGGAAAGAAGATGCCAACAAAGAAGGGACGTCAGGCAGCAAATAATAAAGCCACGCTCATGTCTCTGATGGACCAGGACGATGCAGAAGAGGTTCAAGAGACGGAAGCACAAGAAGCACAACCACCACCCACAACCCAAAGGGCGGCCGCAAGCTCGACTAAAGTTACGTCTGCTTTCGGACCCATTAACAACCCAACGGGCTTTGGCTCCCCTCCATCGCGACACGCTGCATCGTCGGGTGGGATGTGGGACGATACGGTGTCGACGACGCCAAGACCCAGTCGATTGTCGGGCATCTTTGGTAGTGGTGGCACTAGCGCTAGTAGCGCGGCAAATGGTGTGAGGAAGCCATCGGGCCTTCACCGCCAAGTATGGAACGCGGAGGAAGACGAACAGGAGGACGAGCAGGAGGACGAGGGTGATGCTGAGGTTGCGGAGGAAGAGTGGAGGATGCCTGGGTCATTGAACCCCAGAGGCGGTATTGGTGCTAATGCTGGCAAGTCTACTTTTGGAGGAGGTATGGGTATGACAACGACGAAGAAGAATGCCACCAAGAACGCGAACGCGAACCCCCCGAACCCGACCAGTGCCTGGGGTTGGAGCTCCAATCCTACTTCCGCGGCTGGATCCAGGGATCCGAAAAAGAACTCCCTGCTCTCAAACAGACATCCTGTTACAATGGAGGAGGTTCCAGATGAGTCGGATGAGCCATGGAATCGCAGCCCATCGAACATATTAGCGAGTAATTCGAGGGTCATCTTGGAACCGAAACCGAGTAAACCCCCCGTGATGTACGACGGAATCATCCAATATGGTGCCGATAGTGCAAGCCCCGAAGACATGCGGCGTCGTGCTATTGCTGCAAATCCACCAGGGATTATGGACCAAGAAGGGGAGGTTTTCGATCAAGAGTGGTTCCAGAAGGCTGCCATGCAGTTGCGACAGGGGACGGAGCAAGGGAACAGACTCTTCGGTGATGCCGCCCCCGCTGGCGCAACCAAGGCCACGCCAGTAACAAGTAATGGAATTAATATTCCCGGCCGAGGAAACAACGCCAACATGTCGAGTGGCTCGGGGCTCAAGTCGAATAACCCATGGGGCACATCGTCGTCTTTCTCATCTTCTAACATGGTTGGTTCGATGTCGTCGTCATTTAAAGACGCGTCGCCTCTTGCGTATGGTCCGCCACCGAAGATGGCTTCTTCCGCTTTGGGCAGTAACATGAGTGCGTCAAGATCACCACTAAACCAAGCGTGGGGTGCTGGTTTACCCTCGACTCCAATTATTGGCGCTGGCATTGGCATTGGGAAGAATGTGAACGCCAAAGCCAAACCGACAACTGGGACTTCTGCAGGGTTCGGTAGAGCTGGTGGGTTCGGTTGGGGCGCTCCCTCATCGATGCCTGGGAGCGGTGCTGGTGCTGGCGGCCCCTTCGATCGAGATAATGATGCGTGGGGCAATGAATCGAAGCAAGATGAGGACGGGTGGGAGGAACAGAAGGACGATAACGAGGAGCAGGAGAGGGAGGAGGAACTGCTGAGATCGAGGAAGAGATTGCAGGAGATGTTTCCTGAGCCAACGACTTCGAGTGCGAAGTCAATTGGGAAGGCTACTATAGCGGTTACAGGTAACGCTGCTGCAAATGCGAGGATGTTAAGAGAGCAAAGGGAACGAGAAGAGGAAGAACGAGAGGAGAGGGAGAGGCAGGAGCGCGAAGCTAGAGAACGAGAGGAACGCGAGGCACAAGAGAAAGCCGCGAAAGAGAAAGAAGCCAAGGAGAAAGAGGCTGCGGTTGCGAAACCTGCGGCTACGAAAACTGGTGGTGGGAAGAAGAACAGGGGAAAGAAACGGTGAGGTGATTTTTGTTTCCTCCATTTTCAAATTCTTCTCTTGGTTCTGCCGTTCGGGAGTTTGTAGACCTCTTGATTTCGATGTTTTGATTTGCTGTACGTTTGCTTGTATCCATCATTGTCGTTGCGCTTTCGTTGTCGTCTTGTACTGCTACCTGTTTTTCTAGTTTTCCGGAGTCAATACCCGCACGTAGTCGACATAGTGTAGTTTCCCTCTCCTTTGCGTGAAGCATTAATAATTACTTGCTCGCCGAGAGCAGCAATAGCATAGTATCTCTCTAGTTTTTTGACCGCCTTGTGCGCTATGTTTTTCATCATTGCCTTGTATGCCCTATGCGCTTGAAAAAAACATTTTTATGCTTCAACTTGCCAGAGAATATAAGAAGAATTGTCGTTGGATTCAGGTTCATCAAACTGAACGGGATGGGGAGGGGAAAGAAAGGGGGTGTGGGTCTTAGGCGCAGCAGAAGTGGCTACTTGCAAGCTGGATACCTCATGTCCAAGTCAACATACATATACGCCGACTCTTCACCTCGTTTCACGTTCAAACCCGGTTCTGGTAGACCTTCTGGAAGAGCCGTCAGAAACATCAGATAAACTTCAAACGCCATGTGTTGGCGTAATATTGGACTATTGGCGCTCGATGGAGTCAATTGGAACTTCCAGTTAATCACAACCATACCGCAGCAGCCACTTACTGTATACAAAACGTGACCCAGATGAAAGATAAATTGATAACCAGTCGTTGGCACCGTGGGTCTTGTCCTATGATAGTCAACGCCGTGTGTACAAGGTAGCTGACTGCGCAGGAAAGCACCCTGACCTCTATGCCAGGACTTGTGTTTCACATTTCCAATAAAGAGCCCCATTTCATCGTTTCATTGACCTCATTCTTCTCCATGGTTTCAGCGGGAAGATGTGCATAACGTCCGAAGAAGCAGATTTATCATGACTCACCACGATAACTGGCTGCGAAAGACAGGCGTCCGAGAAGCCAGGAGGAACAAGCAAGGTAAGGTAAAAGCCATAGATCAGGGTATCTTTTAAGAAACTGAATGTGGTATCGATCACAGTCTCTTAGGAGCGAGTGGACCACTTGGCACCCGCCACGCAAGTCCGTTCTCCTTCAGCGTGAGTGGGGACAGTATTATAGCATTCCATCACCAAACTCCATGTCCTGACAGGACCCACGATTATGTTACTACATAAGAACAGCTTGCAAGCCACTCCATAAAACGTAAAGAGCACAAGCGGAGTCATACGCAACATCGTCCATAGGCACATCCCATCTTGACAGCAAGAAAATGGAAAGCAAATAGTCCAACATGCGGGACGAACCCCATCTGAATCACAGCATCAGTCAGCGCAACTCCCACCAACATCGAAGACACCCATAAGCGAGGGAACCCATAGGGCCTCGAACACATCATAGAAAGGCTGAACGTCTGCGACTGCGTTAACAAAACCACTCAGCCAAAAACTGGATATCCACATACCTTCGCCACCAAAACCGAACTTTTTACCAACCTCACCAACACCTCCCGGTGCCTAATCAGCAGCTTTAGAACCTTCGTCCACCTCTTTCTCATTCTGGGTGCTTGTGTCAAATTCTGGTTGTCATCCACTGAGTCGAGCGAATCCGAAGGTGAGGGTAAGCCCAAGATCGGCGCCTTTTTACTTGGAGCGAAACCCAAACCCCTGCCAACTTCAGACCCGATCGTCTCATCATGTTCTTGCAGAGCGTATTCGATCTCGGCTTCCGAGCCAGCAGTTGAGACCGGTGTCGGATCTTCGTTATTCACACCAAGCAGAGAACGAGCCAATGGAACAAGAGACGATAAGGTATTATGTTGGGACGCTTCTTTGAGCGGGTCCAGCTAGGTCGAAATGTCAATGTTTCATTCCAACTACCATTGTGAATGTTCTTGCCTTTCCTTCCTTAATAGCGACGGAGACCCGCTCACAAGACGGTCGTGTATTCGGCACCTTGTTAAGAAGACCTTCAAGTAAAAGAAGGAAGGTGCGAGGCAATCGCCGGGCTTCAAAAGCAGTAACAAGATCAGCATTTAGTTTGAACCTGCACAATGGAATGAGCAAAGATAGAACAGGTGAACCACGAAACCCGACTACGCACCCAGGATAATTTAGCACCTCCTGCTCTAACCGCTTCAGCTTCTCATCCTCTCCTAATCTGCTTTGTCTTTCTGCGGGTCGAGCGCCGCTCAGCGGTTCACCATTGTCGCCGTCGGCGGCATAACTGCCATCAACGCAACTTCAATTCAGATGGTCGAAAAATGGAAACAGGATTGCATACCGGTAAGGTAACTTGAAGAACAAGAGCTTATGTAGGATCATACCCAACGACCACATGTCGGATTTAGAATCGACCTCGCGTAAGAGGCCGGTCTGCGGTGAAGGAAGTGATTCCGGTGAAGAATATTCAAGTCTAGTGAAAGATAAGAAAAAGCCATCCGTGAATCATTCACAAAGTACATACGTTCCAGTGTTGCCAGATCGAACCAGATTGGACGCTATCATATCACGCGACGTTCCGAAATCCGAAAGCATTGCCCTTGGACTACGTGAAGATGTGAGCGAGGGAACTGTCGATCAACCACTATATATACATAAGCTGGCCTTCATCCCAAGTTAGTAGCACATTTCCCGGCTTCAAGTCTAGGTGTAGAATCGAGCGGCCATGCTGGGGCAGACGTAAACAAGAGAAATCAGGGATCAAAAGCAGCGCTCACAAGAAAATTGAGTCCTTCAACTACGTCACGAAACAAACTTTTCACTTCTTCCGCACTCAATAGATGGATAGCCTTCAGAGACTGGGCCCTTTTCCTTGCACTCTTGCCATTTGCGACAAGAGCTTCACGCCGCATTCGTTCCTTCTCCTCCGGCGAAGCCCGCTGATATGCACGGAACGCCCGTATTCGGGCGGAGCGTGAGTGAATATCCAAAACTGGCGAAGCAAAATCATCGGATGTGGTGCGAGAGAGTGGGTGGTTTGGGGAGGCTGTTGATGTTGCAGGACTAGGCGACGGAGAGAAGGCCCCAAAAGGATTTATATGAACGTGGGGTGAACCGCGACCGAGACGAATATCAATGAAGTCGTCCAAGCTACCGCCCTCAGCCCACTGCATTAACACATGGAGAGTTGGCACTTGCGGGCCAAACGAAGAAAACTGGCAGGTTTCAAGCCATGCATGGCTGTTTCACATGAGCACCGGGGCGTAAAAATTTGAATGCGTAGACACGAACTGATATGTGATGATGTTGGGGTGCTGAAGCCGCTCCAGTAAACGCACTTCCCGGAGAATTTTGAGCAGATAAGAATGCGATTCGCCGACTGCAATCTTCTTGACTGCAAAATGGCCTGAATACGGGTGTGAACAATGGTGAAATGATAACAGGAAGTAAGGTGACCACGAACCAAGTGGGTTCCCATCGAGCACATGCTGTAAGGCAACGTTTCAGCACGAGTTTTAGGGCCATTAAACCGTTATGTAGTTCCCATAGGCGAGCTAGTCAGCCACCACCTCCCCATTACATATGTGACAGAAACAGACAAAGACCCACCTGACACAGGTATACAGATCCGTTAGCCCCCATGCCAAGTTTATATTCCTCCTGGAAGAACCTCTTGAAATACCCTTCCGCCATCATATTCGGAGGAAAGGCACGAGATGGTCCCTCATGGGTTCCACCCCCTCTATTTTCCTCGTGAGCGGTTAGAGGCGGCGGTCCCGAAGAGCTCTCATTAGCGATGGACAGGAGTTGAAAGTAATCAGGTTCTCGGGTATGGTAGGTTGGGTCGGCTTCATCAAAATCATTCGACCTTGATGCCTCTGGCTCAAATCCCTCAGGAAGCATACGCTTACAGAAGGGGCACGCATTGCCGTGAATAGGTAGGCGGCCCCAAGATTGACTGATTGACAGTGCGTGGCTCTTAGGGTTGTAGAGAACCACTTGGTTGGAGGACTGCAGTATGGGCTGCCAGTCATGTTCCGAGCTCGTGTGTAGCGCAATCACACCTCTTGGAGGCGAAGGAGGGGGGCTGTTGTTTGGCGTAGGTACCATTGGGGATTTCGATATGTAATTCTTCTGGTGAGAGTCAGCACGAAACTTCGGTACCAATGTTAGGAGTAACGCACGGTAAGTATGCCAGAAACGATCAAGTTGACTACCTGATGAAATATTTCACATTCAACCTGAGATGATTAGACTCAGGAACATGGCTGTAACAGTGAGAGTCAACTAAGTCACAGTTCATCAACTTATGCGGTCACTCAAGGGGGGAGTCACGTGTGATCAGTGTTGTGCAAGCCAATGAATAGCCTAAGCCAATGGCTAAGCAAATTGGCTTGATAGCTTAGCCAATTTGTGATGGCTCTGCTAGGTCACGCAACTTACAGTTAGCCGCAGAAGTAAGATCTCCCATGAGACCTCCCACAGGTCACCCATAGTATATCGTGCACGCCCCGATGTGTGTTCCAGTATCATCAGAGAGGACCGTAGTAAACATTTAAAGGGAAAGGTAAAGCTTTCAAACACTAAAAATAGTGCGTAGGAATGTCTGTGTTTACATAATACTGTTGGGTGATGTCAAAGTTCCTGCGGTTTTCGCCCATTGAGCCATTGGCTCTGGTGGCTAGCTATTGCAATTTGCTAGCCAATTGGCGTTCGCTTGGCCAGTTTTGCTATTGGCTGCTCACCAATGCGTGTGATAATCGCATGCAAGACATGAGAGCTTGTGCAAAGTTGCCCTGTTCTGCATTCACGAGACCCAGGAAATAATTTCCTCAATCGTAAATCGTCGATACACCCCATTCACAGCATCTCTAAACTTCCAAGGCAACGGGGCTTCGCCATACTCATCCTTCGGTCTCTGATCCACTCTCCCACACCCCAAAAGAACTCGCAAAAACTCTGGAAGTTTAGGTCTGGTCTCTGGATCTGCACTCCAGCCTCGCTCCATCATACTCCACATCTCCGAAAGGCAAGAATGGTATGCGCGTCGCTATCTTTTGCTGGCTGAGCGGGTCTTTGCGTGGAGATAACTCGATAAATCACCGCAGCACGTGTCTTGGCTTCATAAAACGGCGCTCTCCCGGTAAAAGCCTGTTTTACAGGTCATAAATCAGTTTTGGCTCGTTGCTGCGAATCATGGGGCAAACCTACTTCGTAGAATACCATAGACAAGGCATAAATATCGCTTTCCATGGTTGGTGTTGTACCATTCTCCTGCAACTGCTCTGGTGCCTCCCATGTGACGGTCCCACCATTGTAAACCAGTGTGGTCACAATAGACCATCCTCCCAACCTAGTCTGCACCACGTTGGATAGCCCAAAATCTACTAAACACGCTCGGCCACTTGAAGTAATGAGGATGTTATCCTAACTTCATGTTAACTATCGCAAAGACCGCAACTCTCCTCGACCCACCCCTTTCAAGTCACCGTGAATAATATGGTTCTCATGTATATACTCGAGTCCACATACGATATCTGTAAGCTGTGTGATATATTTTTCGATTAAATTATTCCCCCACCCAAGCAAAGCCAAGAACTCCTCAACAAGATACGATCTACTTCAGGCTCATTTCGCAGGTACTGACGCAAATGTCCCTTTCCCATCCACGGCGAAATCAATGCAAGTCTTCCGTGTACATCTCCCATGCCATAAATGCCATAAAAAGGTAAAATGTTCGGGTGCCACAGGTGGGCCCAAAGCATTGCTTCTCTGGAGAAGACCTATGGATCACTCAATGGTCGGCGAAGATCATCTCAGGTCACGTTTTAATGACAAAGAAAGTACCTTGAAAATCCTACTGAGGTCTGACTTCTTGTATATTTTAATGACCTTCAGCGGTACGGCTTGACCACGAAATTTTCCGCGGCAGACGTCCCCAAATTTGCCAGATGAATACGGAATACCATCGCATATAATTCCTTCGACTAACAACGAATGCGGATAGAATGGTGAGAAAGTCGCATAATCGTTTTGACCATACAAGACTTCAGACTTCACTTAAACACCTACAAGAGTCATGAATTGCTCACCATGGACATCAGATCCAACAGGGTCTGTGCTTGCTCATCACGATATGCCAAGAGCCGTCGATATTTAGTCTCGTCAGCAAACACGTTCTCCAAGGCCGCACAAGCTTCTTCTCCCGCTGCGAAACATAGCTCAGCGGTCCTTGCATTCAACTGTTGACGTAGGTATAATTCAAACGGCGCATCCTCCCCAAAGTATCGCCGAAGGAGCTCAGTGCGGATATTCACCACAACTGAACGAAAAACCTCGTCGGGGAGGTTAGCCAGCCTGAGTCGTGCCGGTTTCGCTTTTGATAAAATCAAGTCACTGTCATCGCCGGTACACCCTGGTGAGGAAGTAAGCTAAACGCTGCATAAGGCTCGGAAGCTTATTGGACAGCGGCAGGTCCGTACCTTCAAAGGCTCGAAGCCTTCTCCGCGATTCGTCTGCCACATCTAAAGTATACTCCCGAACATGTCGAAATCGAAATCTTGAGAATCTTTGCCGAATTCTCTCACACTCCGCGGAATCGCTGTTAACCGCTTCCGGACCTTGTGAAGGAAAAAAGCCAATCTTTGAGTGTAGGAGGTTCCAACATCCGTAAAGTATTAAGCGGTACCTTCACCAGGAAAGGTTGCCAAATATTCGCAAAGAACGCCATAACATGAACGTAGTTCGGATAACGAGACCAGTCCTTGAGAAGAGAACCAAGATACAGACATTTAAACTCGAAGCATGGGAGCTCCCAAGTTTCGGAAGACTGAGGAGATTCGTGAAAACAAACCGTTCTTTATAA
Source organism: Podaxis rugospora (assembly GCA_018524415.1). Taxonomy (NCBI): domain Eukaryota; kingdom Fungi; phylum Basidiomycota; class Agaricomycetes; order Agaricales; family Agaricaceae; genus Podaxis; species Podaxis rugospora. Next base: position 47,419 of record JAEUWL010000510.1, read on the forward strand.
CGATCCTCACATGGCTCTGTTTCCACCGCCCTCTCCAGAGGCGTCGACCGGTTTCGGAGACTTTGTCCAGGGAACCGCAGTTCGTAGCTTGGTGACTGACATGCAGGATGACCGTAGGCTAGACAGACTATTGTCAAGTCAACAGACACACTGCTTTATAGGGCGCCTAGCTTGGCAGATCGCCCAAACGAGATAATCCTGACCCTTGGAAAGCTAGGTTTATAATGCCAGAGTCTGGTGAATCTTGGAACACAAGTGACCTAGAGGTAAGGCTAAACGGTATGATGTATGTGGTGCACGCGTCTCCTCCGAAGTGACTATGGTCATAATAATCGATATAAATTGATGTCGACACAAAAATCATAGAAACGTGACGTATTCGCAGAAACATGTACTTGCACTGCCACATAAGACGGGGCAATCCTACCGGTATGGGTACCCTAAACAGCATTTCTCTGGATACGCCCAAATTCTCTGGTCCTGATGACCAGCAAGGGTATTTTAACGCGGCCTTGGATTGGTCATCCATCGCCGACAGTAGCAACCGCAGTTTACGAGATAGGCTCCACCATTCTATCCTTCCATGAGGCCTTTCCATGAAGATGAAGCCACATATCGTCTGTCGTACCAAAGGGTAGGCATCAGTCACTTCAGCAAGCACTGACGCATGATCCTGAAATATTTCGCCGACAATGGGCATTCTTCTCCAACAGCTTCGAAGACTTGTCATCCATCTGCCGAGAACCGCTTCATATTTGTCATATTCAACTAAACCCTACTCGTCACTGAAAACGAAGTCCCTCCCACTTTCTTCTCTTCGACAACACGGGTAAGCCTCTGATGGGCAGATCATTCTTAAGGACACCAAGTGGCGTTAGACTTAGCCACTACCACTTCTTCGACTATACCGCAATGAAACCTTCGTCTCCTGGATCCGGTACCTCAATATTAATCGTCGAATATACTGAAATAACGTCACGGAGTTATATTACATGGGAAACAGCCTCCTGCCACACCTCGCTAACTCCGAATAACATACATAACACGACTTCTAAAGTCCGCATCTAAGCCCACAAATATCCCACCGTTATCAGCCACCAAGAGAAAGGAAAGACCGAACCATGGGGCGCAGGAAGCGACCTGTGAATACTGTAAATGTTATGGGAGTTACGAGAGGGTACTGAATGGGATTATACTCAAACTATGATTAGCTAAGAAGTCTCCGAGGCCTCCGAGGACGAGCCGAACAACTTGATTGATATGGTTGAGGTTGTCGGCAAGAGTATAGCAATTAGATAGGCTCTTCAAGCGTAAGTGTGAAGTCGTCGGGCAAGGAGAACCAAAGCGAAAGACGGTTTCGGAGATACTTGTTCGGGGGGTGGGTGAGCCTGTTTACTTGATGTCCGGAAATTGGCCAGCTCCTGGAGGCGATGCGAACGGGATTATGGAAGGCCCAGGAGGTCCATCTTAATTTGAGAATGTTGCATGGATTAGGACAAGGGACTACGCCAAAGCCGACAGTTCCAATCGAAGCACGGCAGTCTCCTCAATGACGTTTGCCCATACATAAGATACGATCAGCACTTCACATGAAACCGCCTACGAAACCCTACCAGTGTCCAATCACGACGTGAAAGGGTCTAGTCCCAAGGGATTTCTTCTGATAGTTCTCGATCATTTGCACATCGAGAACAAGCGGAGCGTAGAAACATAAATGCGGGGTGCGAATTCATCAAGAACCCGACAATCGTGCACAGAGCCGAATTCGATGCTATATAGAGGAAATTTCCCCCAGAGCCCTATCTCCCCACCCTCAAACCGCCACGAAAAGACTCCGGAAAGCTCCCCTGACATTGGAAGAGCCAGGATTGTGATAGGTCGGCTCATTGAGGAAAAATATATTTTTTAAAGGACGGTGCTGGTTGGTACATGGGAGTGTGGCGGAGAAAACGTGAGAAGCGGTTGGTAGGCGGTTTTTGAGCAGTATTCAGAGAATAACCAACGGTCTTCGAGAAGTTGCGTCTACTTGATATTGTTACAGCTGCACGGGTGCCGCTTTGTGATGTTATCCAATGAAGGGATAGATATTTCGGCAAGCCCTCGTACGTGAATGATCCGTTCGAGCGGGAACACCCTTCCAAGACTGGTGTAGTGACCCTGTCAGGTAGTCCATAGTAGGCGTTCAGGTTGATTGGTTGGAGGGACAATGGTGTTGTTCCCCGAGGAATCTACTGTGACATTGAACAGATTGGGATCTGGAGCATTGGAATCATCGCTCCGATTATTTGACATGGGAATTGGGAATTCGCCAGTGGGACTCACCCGCTATCACTGCCAGTGAGAGGACATGAGCGCATAAACCTTGGTCCTTATAATCTTTTGGCTGAGTTCAGGCGAAGTTTCGAGCTATTCTTGCCCATTGCTTGGAGCCTGGAGGCATGCCACAGGCGTACTGGGAAAAGGTGGAAGTACGATGAAACAAGAGAGGCTCGCCAGGATCACGCGAGTCTTCTCGAATCTAAGTCAGCTCATCGAAAAAAAAAATATGGCAGAGCCCAGTAGAATCGCCGACGAAGATGTTCCAAGAACAATAGGTATTCCCTGGTAAAGAGTCTGCAAAAGGCGAAGCCCCGAATCCATGGTTGTTTTGGTAACGCAGATTCGGTTTCGAACAATTCAAACTTATGTTTGTTACTCATGGACAACCCGATCGTCAGTGGTCGACTTGAGCTTTTGAGAAGGCATGCTGGCTGAATTGAAAACCATTGGGGCGGCTCAGTTAAGTTTCGAGCTTGCAAGATTGGCAAGAATCCGAACCGCGACCAACGAGTTAGCCTTGGGAGAGATACCTTAGAGAGAGAGGTGTCTTGAATACAGAGGTTATTCTGGAGTTCCCGAAAACATATTCAAGTCACAAAAGTCCTGCATAATGGTGGGTTAAGAGTCAGGCAAGGGTCACAAGGTTATCTCGCTAAGGAGAACATGTTAAGCGATCACAATTAACAGGAGTATAGTGATTCTCTGAAAACGGTACAAGTCCGAATGGCTTTAGAAGCACTGTGACGGGGTGTCTCCACAACTTTTACATGGCAGATACCCCGGATAACCTTATGCTCCCAGATGTATACAGGACTGAAAAATTGCTTTGAAACGGCGCGACCTTGAGTCAGAGATAGTTCCGGAGCATCACGAAAACGCGTTCAAAGAATACAACTGATAGAAGTGGGGTCTAAGAAGATTGGCCTCGTGTCTCAGTGTCCGTGCTCGCCGCGAGCGATATGAAGGCAGATAATCAAGAGGGAAAAATCCCCGACCTTGTGCCCCGCCCTAGTGCACGGTACTTCCAAACTGGGTAGCATGGCGCTGTCTTCACGGCTTTTCCCGAGTTGAAAACTGGTTCACGAGCAGACCCAGGTTTGTGATTGTTGTCGGGCCGGGATGAGTTTCACATCCTTTAATTCCTCCGGGACCCCAGATTATGCTTGCAAATATTACATCAAAAAAATTCCACACGGGAGCGACCTTTGTGGCTACTGCTACAGCTCTCCATGTTTTTCGACGATAGAACCGTGCATTTTTCATCATTGCGGTAGAAAATCTCTTGTCTTTCCCAAAAATGTTTGAGAACGATGTCCAGGTTTCGGGGGAAGCAACACCGGCAGAACAATCCGAGGTCCTGATTTGCCTAAACCCATTCGTCCTGTTGCTGAGCCCCTCGAAAGCGCGCAATTGTGATTCAGGAATTATCTTTTCATTACCCCCAACGCAACCTCACCCATCGACTAGAGCCTTCACCATGTCATTGCCTTCCCGTCCCTATTTCAACTCCGATACCAAATGCGGTTTCTTGGGAATGACGCTTAGTTAATAGCAATGCCCAGTCTCAGACTCCTAGAGCTGCCCCCCACAGACGATCCAGCACTGCGCCGAAAGCCTTCAAATCATCTGAATCGGTTACGCTCAGTTCAGTCATGCTGCACATGTCGACCCAAACAATCCCACAGGAATAAAGATTCGTGGTGTCCTTTCTTAGCCAACACTTTCAGCGACTAACGGAGACTTACGACGCCTGTTCTGTCCCAACTTAAAACCCAAGGGGCAACACAGGGTACTGTCTTTATATCGTTATCAAAATATACCAGATCTACATAAGACATGTTGCCAAGGTCGCCTGTCATCGGGACCCCGCCGTGGCATACCTCAGTAAAGAATTAAGCCTGGTACCTTACTCCCATTGCTTCAAAACTCAAACCTTCAGGCTCTACATGCTCTCCACTAGAAGGAAGTCTGAGCTTCAGGGGTACCTCTCCATGTCTTGTCACGCCCTCCTTTCCGCCTGATGGCCATTCTCTACTGAAAGCCGCGATCTCAGCCTCTCACTCCAAATCCCATAAACGTGCCGCCGAGTCGCTGGGCGATGCCCAGTTGCCAACGAAAATGGCACTAAATTCGTGATCGGTGGTTGCCATTTTATGTTCTGCTTCATTGTGTTCTTCATAATATCGAAACGGCACTTGAAGGGCTGGTCCTCACATATGAAGGGCGGCGCAAATCTACAAACCTGGAGAACGAAATGAATGGCGGTGCTTTGCAAAATATCAAGTACTGAATATCATAACATTGTTACCATTCGCCAGACGCCCATGGCTGTATGCAAGTCAAACTGTCTACATGTATGAAGCTTGCCAGCTCGCGAATGCCTTGAGCATATCTCACCAAACCATAAAGGTGCTAGTGTTCGCGCCGTGAATCCAGTCCAGCTAAAATTGTGATAAGCGTTCATCTCGCATTAACGCTCAAGCTTCGTGTTATACAACGCCCATACTCCTTCACTATCGATGAACGGCTCATAATCGTCGCATATGTCCGCATATACCCTCGAAGCCTGAAGTTTACATACAAGCACCATCGATTACCGTGATCGATTATCGACCTTTTGCAATATTGAGAATGTGCAGTTGATCCAGGCTCGGCGATCAGCCTCGAGGTATAAGGGCTGGTACACATCCGAATGATCCTCTGCAAAGTCCTCCAATCCTTGGCCAATGATGCATGGAAATACCTTAGGGGTGTAATCGAGGCTGAAATTAAAAGACAAAGTTCTTTCGAAGCGAAGCTGGAGCCCTTGTGATTATGAAACCTTTTATGACATGTCGGGAAGAGGGTACTTTCTTTGGCAAGTATGTTTTTTTTGTAACGTAGTTCATTAATAACCTGGACTCCGATTTGGACGTCGAAATTTTTGACTAATGACGACGTTCCTCCGACTAGAGATCAGTTCTGGGTGCTGGTCTTTGGAGCCTCAGCAGGCCAAGCCAATCGCCATAATAGTCTGGGCGAAATGGAAGTATCAACGAGTACTGACATGGAATGTCGAGACAGGCTGCGGTCTCAATCGTTTCGTTTCAAAATTTCTTCCTCCTTCTTGGAGGTGAAGGAATCACGGAGATCGACGTGATAGGGCTAAGAAAGGGAGCATGACCTTGCATCACTGGCATGACGATATGAACTGGTGGCATCACATCGGCATCACACTTCCTATGACACCGGCGTAATAGGCTCCCGTTGAGCACTTTCTGAATCGACTTCCAACAGTTCCATCCCGGCGATATTCTGATCATCAACGCCAACGTTTGAACATTGTAAGAACTACTGCACTTCAGTGCCCTGTTACGGCGGCCGCGTGATCCAGTGGGTGCGCTCAAGAAGTTGATCATCGCCCGCCGTACATAATGCGAACGAGTAGCCGTCATTGGTGATAGCAGACCGATATAACACTTGAAGTACTGATATGGGGTATTCAATACGGTCCGGTCTGGTGACAATTTTTACAGAAGGTTCCGCTTCCCAATGTTACTTTCTTTTGTTCGGCAATAGGACACCTTAACACCACAACCAACATTCTTGGACACATATTTGAGCTCCAGGATCATTGCTGTCCAAATTTAGCGCTGTATTTCAACTCTTCGCGGAAAACCATGAACCGAACAGAAATCCAGGTATTTTTGTTTATGCAAGTCCTAACCCGTTCCGACGCAGAAGAAAGCTTCCAAACCACCAAACTGACGGTTTCGGCAAGCCCAATTGCAGGGATTTCTAGTCGTCGGTACAACCCGCACACGATACTAACCCGCACTGTGATTGCTAGAACTCCCACGTCAACACCACCATCAACATATGGAGACCAAGCCTCATACCATCCTCGAAGCCGGCAGTACCTTTCGCTTTCCACCGGTAAATTAGACTGTTTTTCACAATACAGTTGCGAGAAAAACTAAATTCTGAGCTCCCACTTTAAACAAGTAAATTCAGTAGTTGCTCCACAACGGGGACCTCGACGATTTCTGTGAGGGTCAAGAGGATTAGAAATGGCCTTTTGCCTATTGAGTCCTACCGTGCCTTGACACCTACATAGCATCGGAATCAACACTGCTCTCCGACGTGACAAGTGAATGTGTAACTAGGGCGCTAAGCACTAAGCTCAAATATTGTTGACATTCACTGGATCAACCCTGGCGTGTAGCCCTTGAAGCGCCATGCTGTCCGGAACAACTTCCCGGTTTGGTTTTAGCACACCAGAGAATCACGTGTAGCCCAACAGCAACAGTCCAGTAATTCGCTGGGAACGATGGAAGGATATCCGTTCGGCGGGAGCTAGCAGAAAGCGTTCTTTTTGTTGTGATGGTTCGAATGGGTGCGAATGCGAAGTTGATGTAGACTTTCCTTGCAGTTGGCAGACGTGCTCCACAATACATGGAATCGGGATTCTTCTAAATTGACCGTTTTGAGCTCGCTGGGCCCCAATGAGTGTTTAAGAAGGTTAGTGACTACTGGCTGCTCCTGATAAGCTCTCCGAAGATATTCTGGCTTCGGTCATTGTGGGTTTTGTGGACGGACCCACAGATGTGGTTAGTTACTAATACCAAGAGGGTCGAACGAAGTACTACGACATGAGAAATGCATCGAGAACACAGAGAAGACATGAATGCCATCCAACAGTGGCCGTGTTAAATGCTTCTTGGGTGGTTGGTGGGAATGAACCCATACATGCAGGTCCTCGCGAAGCCAGCTTGTTGACCATTAACTTTCCAACTCAGGGCCCAGTCAGGGGTTTCGAGGCACGGGATCGGACATATGTGAGAGTGCTTCACGATGAGTCTAAGGTGTCTGTCTACACTTTACCCCACATCTACACCCAGCCCCTTCCCCGGATGCCTTGTAACTGAAAGACGCGCTGATACAGCGGTAGCGAGCACTGTGAACGAGTAGAACGAGGCAAGGCAATAAACCTGCCAGTGACATCATGCACAGTTCGTTAATTCTTTGAGCTAACAGTTCTTCGAAGCATGGTGCGATCCAGCCGCGGGAGGGCTACGAAGCCTTCCCCAGAGCTACATTCTGTAACTGAGTCCGTAGGGTACATGTCGATCCTACTCGCAGACACGACGAAAGAATCACAACATTACAACAGTTTTACAGACCAGATATAAGGCTCGGCAGCTTGAAAGTAAAAGCTCACAGCTATCATGAAGATAGCATGCGTGTCCTTCCCTTAAATAGACGCTATGCACGACGGCTGTCGCCACAAGGGAGGGATGCAGTGGATCAAAACTTGCGAATTTCCAGTTTCCGCCAGCTGTTCCCACAAATCATTAGGAAGATTAAAGGATTACGCGAAGGCTCGAGGCATTATCCATAGGAGACATGAATCAAGGAGGGGCTCATTAATAACAAGTTGACAGAAGTAATGACTCCATGTGCGCTGACACATAGGACGCAGTCTATAACGACCTGGATGATCATAGAGGTGAACACGGGGTATGCGTTGCAGCGTGTATTGGTAGCACGAGGCTATGCTCTTCCTGGATTCGAAAAAAAAGTGCGGTGGGTAAATGTTGCGATACTTATATTGTCGTAACACCATGCAACTTCCGCCTTCTACTAGCAGAAAAGTCTGTACTCGTGTTTCCCTAGAAGACAGCGACGACTATGCCAATTTACCGAGTATGAATCCTCACGCACATTCCCAACGTTACCTCTACAATCATGCCGTAGGCGTTGCTTGATTGTCATGAGTTTGGGCGACATTTTCTCGGTCCACCGACCTAAACCAAATTGGGAAACGTCAAAGGGAGAAATTGCTTATGTGAGCCTGGTTCTGAACAAGCGAGCCAGATGATGTCAGCACCAGCTCACGAGAAATTTTCCAACAGGGATGGATATTATCCCCACGCCAACTAGATGCGGATAAACGGCGGTGGTTCACAAGGGGTGTTCGAATTTCAGGATCCATTGACTGGGGATGGGGGGTTGCATTGGAATAAAGCAGCGAGGGAGTACATCGACAACCTCGCTGCACACGGACAACGGCTGAGAGGTGCAGTGGGGACGAGGGGGCAGTGGACGAAAGGAGACAAGGGCTAGGGTTTGGGGAATCGGAGTGGAATTGGAAGGAGAGTTGGGACAAGTTGAAGGGATGAGAACATGCCATGAGTGTATTGCACCAAATCGGGAGGTCGGGCATCGATCGGTCGAAGATCTTGCGATCTCAGATATGGAGCATTTGGACGCTTCGTTTACCTCCTTTGAAAATATAAATAAATGTCCCGCGTTTTACCTCCCCGTTTATTTTCCCGCCCGACTTTGCAGACGGCATAATATACCTCCCACATCACAAGACAGTGAATTTCTCGCCTTCCACGCTCCCAACATCACTGTATCATCATGGATATACCGCTGCGGGACGACAAAGAATCCCTCAACACCACCGAGGACGACGATGCACAAAGTTATATGGATGAAGACGATGTCCGTGAGGTTCGACTACACCACTGGCTCAGTGAAACAGCTGTTGGTGCACGGCTCATGCAGGACAGCACACTGACTCGCGCGGATTCACCACTTCTTGGCAGAGACCACCCTTATTCACAAGTTCAAGAGTTGGAGTCAGGCAAGGTAAGTGTGGTTGCCTCAATATATTGTCGCGTCATTCACCTCTGTTTCAGCCCCTGCCTGACTTGCCGACTTCCCTCCCTCGTCTTCGTTCCTGCTCCACGGCCTCTTCCGCGGCCTCTATCGCTGCTGCACCGTTTGCCGCTCCCGCCGTCATCCCGGACACCGCGTCCTCTCACCGGCGATCAGCATCGCAGTCTCAAATCTCATCGCATTCCCAATCTCCTGTACTTTCCCGTCGACCTTCACTGGCACGACAGCCTTCGCTTCCCCTCCTTGCCGAGTCGGCTTCAGTTCCCCGAAGCCCGCTCCAATCGTCTAGGCTGCACTCAATTGCTTCGTCTCTCTCACTTGGCTCGAATCGCAATGCTGTCTATATTGACTCGGAGGAAGTCAGCTCGCGTTTGGGCGAATGGCTGACTTCGGGCGGCCCTGAACCAGAGCATGAAGATGATGAGAACTTGGATTCTGGTGAACACTACACAACAAGTTTCGAGAGGCCGCAAGACTCACCTTCGATGACCGTCGCGGCGCCACACTTCCAAGGCCCACCTCCCAACACGCCAATGACCATGTTCTATAAAACTCCTTATGCATCTTCATCCCAGATATATCTTGGCAAGGGCACTGGCACCGTGGCCGGTGCCTCCGTCGACGAAACTGCTCGGAATGAAGATTCCCGTGTTCATGTTCCAACCATTTTGTCTAGGCGTCAACCGAGCCAGGATATAGTTGTTCAAGAAGACGTGCGGGCGACTCCAGTTCCCCAATCCTCTTCCGGGTCGGCAGAAGGTTCACCCATGTTCAGTGCCTCGACATTAAGTACCGCTCATACTTCATCCTCCCCTGACCCCCAAGTCACGTCGCCGCGGACCCTTTCCTCGAAACCTTCTCTGGCTTCCCTCTCAATGGGCGTTCTTTCCCCCAAACCTTCGTTGACTTCTATCGGACTTGGTTACCAAAACCATGTTTCCAGTCCCACCAACTTGCTGTCGCCTCCTCCTGTGACCGCGTCGCGTTGGTCTCTTACTAGCTCAGTCGCAGATGATACTGAGAAGGACAAGAAAAGGAAGTCACCAAAGGCGATGGGTGGTCCTAGGAAGCGACTTGTCTCGTTTATCTCGAGGCTTGCCGGAAGCAATGTCATCAAGGAACCCAAAGAAGCTTCTGAGTTGACTAGGGTTAACCAGGAGGGCGAAATTCGGACTCGTGAACGCTCTTTTACCGACGCATCCACACGTGAAAGAGTCCTTCCACCTCCCCAAATCAAGTCAAGGTCAAAACCACCATCGCTCAAATTGGCTCCTAACCCTGAGTCTGCGTCCAACTTTCGTTCCCCCACGCTTTCCTCCCGACCTTCGCTAGCCTCGCTTGCTACTCCACTTTCCCCAACGAAAAGCTTGGGGCAGTCGCCAACGCCAACACCAACACCGACAATCTCTTCACCGATTGTCTCTTCGCCCACCTCGGCAGTATTCACACCTATATCTCCTGCTACAGGTTCATTCGCTTCCACCCGCTTGTCGGTGTCACCTTCCATGACTACCACCAGTACCAACACCGCCAGCCCCCTTATGCCGAACACTCCTATCTTATCCGATGCCCCCCTGACAACACCTACTCTCAAGAGTGCCGTCTCCGTTCCTGTATTTTCCCCTACTTGGGAAGGCTCGGGATTTATCAGACGTGACAACGGCTTTGGCCGGCGCACAGGCAGTAGCTATTACGCTGATAGTTTTCCTACGTCGTCCACCAAAGGTTACGGTGACGATGACGACGACTTCGAGGATGGCGCGGAGTACTACACGCGTGAATTTGCATTAACACGTAAGAACCTCTTGGAAGAAGAAGAGAGGAAAGCGAGGTTGAGTCTCATCACGGATATGTTGGACCGGGACCTGAAAACGACCCCTCATGAAAAGGAAGATGGGGCTGAAGTTGAGGAGCCGGTGGGGCAGGATATCTTCTACAAGCCGAAGGGAAGCACGGTGAAGATCGACGAGACGGAAGCAGCTTCAGAGATCAACAGGAGATCGCCTACTCATTTCAGGAAGTCCTCCAGCGCCTCGAGGACATCCTCAATGATTCAGAGGAGAAGCGCCTCCAGTCCGGCTTCACCCATCTCGTCTACCACCCCGCCTCCAGTCCCCAGCAAGAGTGGCTTCCGGAACCTCGCTGCACGCATGGGTATTTCCAATTCGACTTCCACACCTCAGTCACCCCCTCCCTCCGAGGATGATTTTGACTCGAAGCCCAAGTCTATCGCCAGCTTGATGTCAAATAGCAAGCGCAGAGGCCCAAAGAGACGCTTGGTCATCAGTGGTGTTGGTGATGACCAGGGGGAAGTTGATGCGTTGAGGGACTGGTGTAATTCGCTCGGTGAGGTGAGGAGCATGGTGAAGATGAAAGGCGCGGAGGGTGAGGTGACCCAGATTGGCCAAGGCGAGAGTTGTCGCCATAATGTCTGGGTTGTCGACTTCAAGAAGAGTAGTGTTGCCGAGAGCGTGAGTCAGATTTCATCTCCGCTGGTTGATCATCAGGACTTATATGCGCGTTTTTAGGTCTGTCGCTTGCAGGCCAAGGTCGAGATCAAGGGGGCAGGTAGTGTACGCCTCTCTTGGGAAACCGCTAGACCGAAACTCGGTTTTGGCATGGGGAGGAAGGGATGGATTTCTTGAACATCTGGTCCTTTGCCGACCACACTCGCATTGACCTTTCTCGAGCATCATTCATACTCCTGATCTACATCTCATCTGCACGTTAACAAACAAACCTTCATCTCTCAAGTCAATACTCCCCCATCCTTAACTCCGCACCCCTCATCCCGAATTCTGCATCCGTCACATTCGCATTGCTCATTACTTATCGACTCATTCTTCCCGCAATCAAACAAAAACACAAGCATTTCGGCCCTTAGACTTTTTCTTTTCTTGTGCATCTGGTATTGATATTTGCTTTCCGATCTTCGATCTTTTTATTCCTGTCTTATTGCTTTTCATTGTCCATCCTCCGTGGGGACAGGTCAATTGTTCCTCACGTGGATGTACCACCTGGACTACTCTGGACATCGTACCGCCGCTGCATAGACTTGGTTTTCCGACGCCTTCCCTCGACACATACAACCCACCACGCTCGTTTAAAGTTGACAACACTCACGCTCGTTTAATTGGTTTCACCACATTTAAATCCCTTCCACATTGTCGCGCATTTCAAGGAACTGTATTCTCTAAGCCGCTCTTTTCATCTTGTATTCTTCCCGGTTACCATTGGCCTCGCGCTCGTTTAATCACTGCCACCCTGGTCGCAACAACATTCCTTTAACATTCCCTTCAGACCTTGGGTTCTGGACCTCTTTGAATTCGGACCAACACGCCCTATGCTTCTCGGATTTGGATTCACCCTGGAACTTTGCGGAGCCCTTTCGGTTGTATTATCCTGACACATTTGTGTCCCTTGGTTTTTGTACTTTTGCACTCGTTGTAGCTTCCTCTCCTTGGCTGTCTTTAGGGTTCGGACTCGGATATTCACCCTTCCGTCATTTGGACACTTCTATCTTCCCCCTCTCATGATATCACCCTCTACCTCGGACCCCCAACAAGGAACGCGCGGTACCCGTCCACCTCTTACATCATATAACCCCTTGGCTCAGCATCCCGCAACCCTATCTTACATCCACTGTCCGGTGTTCCTTGTATCTTTGAATCATGTGTTTTCGCGTAGTTAAACCCTATTCTACTCTCGTATGCTTCCGTATTCATAGCCGCCCCATTTTGCTTTACACCAATTACAACTCCTCATAGTTGTACTTCAGTCTTCTCGTACTTCACATCTTAGAGTAGTATGATAGTCTAGCGAAGAATGCATTAAAGGAAAATCTCGTTGGTTTCAGTACCGTGTCATTCATCTTCTTCACTGGCATGGATATGGAATGTCCAGAACCTCGGTCAAAGTGCAAAACGTGCTCATGAAGTCAAGGTAGAATTGCGGCTAGTAGTATGTTGTATGTATGTTGACTCCGCATTTGATCCCAGAAGCGCTCATTGTTCAACACAATGCGTGTTATTAATTGGCTGGTATTGTGGAACCATGAATGTCCAGCGATGGAAGGGCCTAGGAAACGAAGAGAAGCTAGATTCCTTTGCTTTTCTTGATATCCGAGATCTTCTGGTGCCCCCCATTATGACTTCCGACTTGCAGGCTTGCTCATGTTGCCCTCTTAAAATATGTCGCCTCACGTTATTGACATAGAAGGTACGTTAAGCCTTCACCACTTTCAGGATAGCAACCGTAAAGCCACCATGCTAGGCTTCAATGACAATATACCTTTTGGTTATAGTCGGACTCGAAGTTTAAACAGAGACGCTGTCATATCCATTCTTGGAGTATCATGACGGACCAGCGCAGATCCAAGTTTCAACTAGACCATTATCTCCTCTTGTTATTATTCTCTCAATCGGAACGACCATAAAAAGTAGGCACACACATCACAAACACGAGAATGATCGCAGTACTCTGGCCGCCCAGAGTCGAAATTTCTGATGTCGATCTCCACAGCAATATTGGTGGACAAACCCCATCCGATCAGAGCGCCATCCTGAAAGATGGTCATTCATAGACGGTATATTATTATGGGCGCCGTATTGTTTCTTGAAATCTTGAGGACTGAAAGGGTTTGAAATGGCGGGAGGGACGACCCAGGCCGCCTGGGAGCGGCTGATTAGTGGAACCATCTTCGAGGGCCAACAAACGGAAACCACCCTCTTTTCCTATTGTCATGAGGAAAATCGGAATGTTCCAGTAATTAAGACAGATTCGAATCAGTTACAAATAGCGCTTAGTGAACGCAGATGTTTCCTCGGCTAGCCTCTTCCCACTCCGTCCATCCTTGGGTACGCATACTTATGCATGCCAACGCCAGTAGGTGAGACGTGACATGCCCGGGTTAAAAACAAGATTTTGTGCCTCCAGAAGCAAATTGATCACACCTTCGGTTAGACCCTGGCAAGTTGATCCACCCGCATCGAGTTGGAAACTTTAGAATTACATTAAGCTCCCTGACATATGAACCGCATGCTGCGGAATGGGAGCTCATATGCCATTGGGCCGGCTTGTCATCAAGACTCGGGCTTCAAAGCCTCGAGTGTGATGACCGGCTGCAGGTGAAACGGATAGTGTCCAGATGGACTGTTTCGAAATGCAGTCGAGCACGCGCATCGTTATTGGGTAGCCTTGCAACAATAAAAAACGAACAGTCGGTCACAAGACACGCACTGACACACACCACATGCATAAGTTGTATGTTATCCAGTTAACATCCACTGGTTGTCCGGTGGCGCTTGCTTCAAATATGGCGGAGATTCGTCGGAAACTCAGGCATCCTCAGCCATATCTCCACAAACAAAACTCGCTCTCGTGGATGAAGGATCCCGACGACGAGCCATCTTGTGGCGCACAAATGATGTGGAGCACCTTCCTTTCCATCCCAGTTTCAACTGAACCCCCAGTTACAATCGGGTTGTTACTTCACGACTCGTGAGTATGCCGTGGCGCACACTGCCTTACGCCACCGTCAATACACTTGTTATGATTAATTGAGAGCTCTCAAGTCGAAGTCTCCACTTTGATTGAGAAACTTAGGCAGGACGCCATCAGGCAGGTGATTATCACGGATAGATCCTTTGAGCGGCTAACCAAGCCGCAATCAACCCGACGCAGAGTAAAGCGAGAAGCCCAGGTGAAATAACCATAACACAGTCTTGGGAGTCGACACAAAAGTGACAGAAGTGGAGCAAAGTTTACTCGCAGGAGTGACACGTCTGTACCAGTCCCTTGTGAATGCCAGACCAACCTTAATCCGTCGGCATACAGTAATGGCTAGTCGCACCTGAATCCGCATCGGCATCCCACGGGTTCCCTTTCGTCCCTTGATTAGGCTGACTAGAATTTAGCGCAGTGTCTGAGCCTCATTTTTGGTGTCCACTTGGCTTACTCTGCGCCACAAGATATCAAGTAGCATTCTAGGGCGAGGTGCTGAAGAGGGAAATAAGTACTGCAACATGGGAATCCACGGAGCACTTTAGAATGTTATCGCACCACCCTATCATCAGGGACGGAATGTTCGGAACCGACTGCAACCGATTAGTAGTTGCCCGCACAACCTGAACCTAACGAGTCGTATGGTAGATACCGAAACCATCAGTTCGATCAGGGCTCATATGATACTGTATTCCTAGTTCGGCTCTCCACACACGCGAAACCCTGATACAATATCATCCGCAAAGGTCCACAAGAGTTTTCATTGGAAAGCACACGGTCATCGGTGCAGGGGGATGATTACATTTGGGAGTGCTTCTAAGGACAATTGACGTTACTGTTTCTCAACCGTCTTCGCCCTGCTGTAGCTCGAAGTTCAACCTCGATTGAGTCTGCTGGACACAACGTAAAATGGTGCGAATTCCGTGCCCTTATAATCGTCGCGGGAGCTTCCACCCGCATGACGTTGACAGATCCAGTAGTGCTCTAGTTCCTGAAATGATTATCCTGCAGCTCCGTTATTCACATCCGCTCGAACCGTGTCACAAAGTTTGGATTACCGTGGTATCGACAAAACACGAAAAACAATCTGACATACTCTACACATTTTGGCGTCTGAACAAACCAAAGAATCGACCCCTCTTTTCCTTCGCACTGATCTTGGTCTTTACCTCTTCTTCCATCTCCTCTTCGGTAATATGCCCGCCGAGCGCATACCACACCACGGATGCCATTCCTAGAACAGCGGTCAACACGCACCTATGTCACCGGATCAGCCAACTTACTTGGAAGATCACAGGTTAGGACTCACCCAGTCATCGCGCCAATTCCTTTCGCGTGCCATCCTAGCTTCTGCGGGAATGGACCTATGTGGAGACCTTTCAGGTCGCTTGTTGAAGCCTTACCAACTGCATTGCCAGAGATGGGCCGGTCGAGCGTTTTGCAGTTGTCACTCAGCTGCTGGGGGACCTGACTTTGGTGTTGTTGTGCAGCTAGTGGTGCCTCGATCAATTGGAATGCTAAACCCGCTTCGAGGTGCCACTCGATATGGCCTGTTGAAAGACGATCTCGTCACTTCAATCGAAACATAGAGGATCGACTGGGAAATTTACAATGGAAGAGCCAGACACCTGGGTTATCCGCAACGACTCTCAAGGTAATGGAGCCCATGGAAGGTATCTGCACTGTATCACGGCGCATGGGGTTAGCTTGACCTTCGACAACGGGCGGATTTAGTGTCGGATCGTTGGATGTATAATCTTGCGATCGTCCAACTAGCATCATTTTGTGACCGTGCAAATGGCTGTCGTGAGCGCAGTCGGCATACGACTTCAACCCTCTGGATCAACGGCGAGCATAGACAAAACTCACAATGGATGTTTCCCGGCATCAGCGTTTTTGATCACAATATCAACTACATCCATATGGTTCACAACAAAGCTTCCAGGACCATAAGCTTGTTCAACAGTCGCATTATCCCCCAAAGTAAGCGCCGACAGAATGGCAGGAACTTGAGGAGAGTTATACACCACAGAATTGAACGTGCCTCGATTGGTACCGTCGTCCATGGTGTCGAAGATCACCTCAAGTTCAATCGTTTTCGTTGCTTTCGGTTGTGCGATTTTCTGTATGGGAACCAGGGAGATGTCGTCAACATCATGGTACGCATCTACGAAGCCCAAGTCCGTCGTCGTTGCCGATGAATTATAGGTGATGGACGACGTAACATCTAAGGAGCATTTAGAGTCAGCGTGTAATCTAGCTCATTAAAGCGAGGACACAGTCTTACTGGGATTAAGGCCATCCGGAACTTGGTCGAACATGTCTACGTCCATGTTCGCGTGAATAGCCCAGTTACTTGAAGTATCATTCCTTGCCGTCACAAGGACTGAGTAACGCTGGGCGACAGAAATCCCAATAATGTCGATCGGGGATTCTTCGACGTCAGTCTTAACAGAAAGCAAAGACAAGTCAGGCATAGATATTTGCTAATTTGGAAACATGAACCTACACCGTCGACTTCGATGATACGCATGTCATGGCCATCAATCCAGAAAAAGAAAGCAGCGAACCCCGAAGTATTGATGATTCGTAGACGATATGTCTTTCCAGGCTGGAAGGGTAGCGTGGCATTTTCATTGAATCCTACTGCAGAAGTGACGGGTGATGGGGAGGATCCAGAGATGGGTCTAAGATAACTCGCATTCCGAGCGAAGTAGACGAGGGCCGAGTCTATAACGTGGTTTTAGCCGGAGCGTGAAAGACAGCGAGGTACAGTACTGACCGGGGACGGGTTCAGCGCCGCCCGGGTTGGACACGCTAAGGAATTTCTTCAGGAGGTCAGCGTGTTGTTCGTGATACCAATCTCCAAGAATGACTGTGAATTCTTCATCATAAGCATGAACTTCATTTTGGGGGTGAAGGACAAGTGGTGCCCGCAGCCCGTCCACGTATTGTCCCTGCCATACGCATCATAAGAAACGACGACAGAGGTGAACAATGGGACTAACTGAAGCGTGAGCATGGACCCAGTATGTACCCCATTGACCGGAGGAATTAATGGGAATCACATAATCGAAATCACCATTGGGAGGTATTCCACTATCCAGAGGCAAAACTCAGTTAGACAGAGCCACGTGTGGTATACAGTAACCACCGAACCATTCTGAAACTCCTGCTGCACCATCCATCCAAGAAGTGGAATTGATGAACATGCCATGGTGATGCAAAGTAGTCGGCTGATCCAAAGAATTATGGACATGTACGACAAGTGAGTCCGTTGTGTTCACATCAATTGGGGGCGGCCTTGTTTATTCCAGGAGTGAATACAAACCCAACCCTTAAATGAACGGACAACTTACGGCCAGGTCCCGTTGACGCCAACGACGCGGCGCTCAAACAGCCCATCTGGGTTAGCATTTTCAACGTGGGTAATATTCCACCACACTTCCTGGACTCCCGCAAGCACGGAAGAGGGTAGGCTGAACCATACGAGGAAAATCAATGAAGGGAAAAACATTGGTATGTTCATGATGTCCTAAGGGAGAAATCGGACGGTCCGTCATCCTATTTCATTCTACTCGCTTCTTATAAGTAAAACTGGTGATGCAACAATACCCCATTGAATTCGCGAGTCTAAGGCCGAACCTCAAAAACGGGGGGTCCTAAAAATAAGTTGCAAGGGCCAGACCGATTATCTGATAAGGAACAGGTCACTGTGAGATACAACGTAACACATGGGGCTCGGACTTCCCTTTGGAGCGGGAAAAAACCCTCCCATGGGAGAAGGGAGAGGTTGATTCCTCATGTCCACAGAATACCAAGTGGATGGAATCTCATAGTTTACGGTGCTCGGACTGACTTGTGCTCTGCACAGGTGATGACGATGAACACGGGGAGAAGTTTTGTCAGCGCATGGTCTCGAATGATTTACGAATCATATACGGCGGTAAGTACGTAGTTGGTTGAATTAAACGTAACAGCCGAGGATTGCCAAGCTCCGACATCCTCCGATCTTATCAGATGCACTAGCGTAATCTGATAAAACAGTGCACCATTATCTGATTAGAACCCTTGTTTTGTGGGAGCCTTAGCCTAAAAATGGTGTTTATACTTTTTGAGGGCTAGAAAATTGATCCATTCTTCGGATTGGATAGGAGCTAGGGCAATCGACCGACTTTTATACCCGGAGAATGGCTCAACTTCTAGCCCCAGTCATCCCAAGATGGCGAAAAACCTCTTCTCAGTCCCCATCTTTTTTATCGTCTTCAGAGAAACCCTAGAGGCAGCGATCATCGTCTCAGTGTTGCTAGGTCTCGTTGAACAGCTCGTCTTTGACGAGAATAAAACAACCCCGACACCAACAACTGGAACTGCGGCTGTAGAAGCTTCGGATGCTGACAGCAAGCATGGGTCTGTCTCACAATCTCCTCCGGCTTCTGGTCTGGTGGAAGATGATACCATCCAGCGCCGGAGACTCCTGCGAAAGATGCGACTTCAGGTATGGTTCGCAGGAGAACGTGAGGCATCGACCGTGGTACTCACAACTCTGATAGATTTTCCTTGGAGCTGGTTTAGGACTACTCGTCGCCCTCGCAATTGGAGCCGCGTAAGTCTTATTACCCCGTCAT
Organism: Podaxis rugospora; assembly: GCA_018524415.1. Taxonomy (NCBI): domain Eukaryota; kingdom Fungi; phylum Basidiomycota; class Agaricomycetes; order Agaricales; family Agaricaceae; genus Podaxis; species Podaxis rugospora. The sequence continues at coordinate 66,534 of JAEUWL010000510.1, forward strand.
GGTGACACTTTTCCCTTACCATCGGGCAAAGCTTCATTGCCGTCTGGTTTACCCGGGCAAGTGATCTCTGGGCAAAGTCGGAGGAACTTTGGGAAGGTAAACGCCCTCCCTTCCCTAGACCTCCACTATCACAACGTTCAATCAATTCCTTCAAATAAGGGATTTTTAACCTGATTGCCTCACTCATGATTTTCGTTATGGGCATATCCATGCTTAAGATGGATCGAGGTGAGGACGTCATCTGAGTAGAAATTGCTGCGATATTGACCCACCGCTTTAGCGAAAGTCAAGTGGAGAGTCAAACTCTCCAAGGCCTTCAGCGGCAGCAGTGAGTCATTGCTTCATTACCCATCTTCTGATGATAACTGACGGCATTTCTGCCAGGGGTAGAAAAAGAAACGGCCACGGGCAAATGGGTCCTTTTCTTGCTTCCATTGGTTACAGTATTGAGAGAAGGTACTGTAAAAGTAACCTCTAGTGCCGAGAGCGGAACTAAAATGCAATATTCGTCAGGTTTGGAAGCCGTCGTCTTCGTCGGTGGTGTATCCCTCGGTCAGCCTGCCACATCAATCCCCATCGCCACCATAGTGGGCCTCATCTGCGGACTCGTCTGTGGATTCCTCATCTATGAATTCGCAAGTAGGACAGGTAAAGACTTGTCTCATCCTCGGCAAAGTATTCAAGATTAATGAAATCTGTCAATAGCGTTAACTGTGTTCCTCATCGTAATGACGAACTTCCTATTACTCATCGGAGCAGGCCTCTTCAGCAAGGCCGTCGGAAACTTTGAAGAGCATGCTTATAATGTGCTCTTGGGTGGTGACATTGATGACGCCGGAGGAACTGGTCCTGGCTCTTACCGCGTTCAAGGGAACGTTTGGCACCTTGACTGTTGTGCATCCGGATCGGTGACCTCAAGTAACCAAGGGTGGTCGATCTTCGCAGCTATCTTCGGTTGGTCCAACAATGGCTCACGTACGTTCACCATAGGCAATCTAAGAGGACTAAATGCTGACATTATTGCATTAGTTGGAACCATACTCTCGTATGTGTTTTATTGGGTAGCGGTTATGGCCGTTTTGGTTTACATGAAGTTCAACGAGGTCAGTGGCTCCCAAAGACTTGTTCCTCAGTAGGCAATAATAGGTATATTCAGGGCCGTACCAAATTACTTGGTCATGAATCAGCGGCTGGAGAGCGAAGGAGGGTGCGGCGGGCCCAGAAAGTCCATGAGCACGATCCTGAAAAGGAGAGGGAGCCCGAGCCCGAGATTGAAACCAATGAGCTGCCGAGGTGAACGTTAACTGAACACCCATGTTACTTGTATTATGTCACACAAACCTGTTCTCTCTGCTTTTGTTTGACGTTTGACAAATGGTGTACTATATTTACTTGTGTGATGAGATAAAGGCGGCTTACCAGATGCTTGTCCATGGGATTGATAATGCGGCGTGCGCTTCCTAACCTGAATCCAAGTCAAATTTCCGAGAACAATCCGGTATGTCCATGAAAGGTAATCCTAGTAAGTACACAAGCAACGTATAGATTAACCTTAAGGTCATTCACATCTAGATCAGGATAGCAGTTTCAGCAACTATCATACAAGAATGTCTATAGCTACAGAGACCAAATCAGCACTATACCACCCCTGGTATAGTCGAACGGGGTGGCAGGTATTAGAATGTGGATTACAATGCGTCCACACCCAAACATTGATCTCAAGTTGAGAGATCAAGACGAAATAAGCAATACAAGAGTGTTGGTGTCGAGCAGAAGGGGCATCGTGACGTCTTGATAACTGCATCAACAATGCATCTGCGCATCCAAGGAAAGGGGCGAGTCAGATCGTGCGTCAGTACTTCAGCGATGGGAATCCCATACCTATTACAGAACACATGTCCACACATGGTTGCCGTGATATCATCCGGCGTCTCTCTCTGGCACACCCGGCAATGGAGAGATGGCATACTCGACAACGACCCCGAAGCTCCAGCTCCCTCTGATGCGCAAGTCGAAGCAATCGAGATGTTGGGTGTGACGCCGAGCGAGGGAGCAACCATATGCTGATACTTGTTGGTAACAGGGTATGGACTAGCAGCGGAAGCGACTTCGGGAGACAGAATGGTCTCCTCTTCAGCCTTCGGGGTCGCAGGAGTCGACAAAGGTATCGGTGAAGGCGATTTCACAGTGAAATCTACTGTAAAGTAAATCCATGATCCGCCTCGCCCGAAGCTACACAGAATGCCTACCTAAGCCGGCCTGTTGGTTCGTTCCCCGCGTTGTTTCTTCATGTGCACTACGCACGGAAGCCGCTCTAGAAGAGCTTCTACCTTGGGCGGGATTCTTGTCAATGATTGATGTCCTCTCTTCTAGAAGTTCCTGATGGGAGGTCACGAAACTCTGGGGAGACGATGGAGGAGATGGTTCTAAACGAGCCTCGACAAAGTCGCTACGATTTGCAGGAGCAAGGAGAACACCTCCGTCTTGGCAAAGCCCGTGGGGACTTGCGCTTCTGCTTTTGAGTCCTCCGGTCCGTCCAGTAAAGTCTCTCTGCTCTTGTTCGTCGAGGGGTTCATGGGTATCGGGAGGAGATGGAGGAAGGGGTTCATGGGTATCGGGAGGAGAGGGAGGAAGGGATTCAGGTAAAGGGTGACGAGCCTCTGGAATATCAAAGCTTGTATCTAAATCAATTGGGGAGGGCCCAAGAGGAGAAATAGCAGGGAGAACTGCGAGGCCGACGGGTGAAATGACCTCCGGGGAAGCAGGACTTGCACGTTGACTATATTACATCATCAGACCTTTTCTTTCGTCCAAGTCCTGTTGACACACTTACCTGCTTTCTATGATTTTATATGTCGGGATATTCAACGAAGAAATATCAGATCTACATGAAGAGGCAGCCCTCGATCTCGAGCGCTATAAAATGAACAATTTTAGCTTAGGAGCCAATCGAAAAAGAGACAAAAACACACGCTAGGTTCTCTCTTTCTCGTGCCAACGGGAGTTGGCGAAGGCGCCTGTGCTACACTCGAGCTCACGGAGGAGATCGTGCTGAAATCTGTGCTAAAGTCTGATGGCGAGGGCAGCAATCCATTACCACTTGGATTTGTGCCAATTTCGGGTTTAACTCCAAAATCGTGCAACGGTACGTCTGAACTAAAACGCGGAGTCGAGACGGCGGAAAACGCAGACATGTCATTGGGGAAAGAGCTCTTCTCATGGTTTTCTTCTATGGCGGTTGTGTGGTGCGAGCTCTCCGACCCGGGCACGTGCTCTGCCTCCTGCCACTTTTCGGAAGAAAGTCGCGGTGGTGAAATTCGCACAGCAGAGTTCTTCCGCTCTGGAAGAGAGAATGGGAGGGGCAAAGAGAGGAGAGAGGGAGGGTGCTGGCGAAAGCTGAAATCAAAAGAAGGGTTGGTGCGGTTGAAAGTTGGCATCTGTGCCCGGGAGTGCGGGACTGTGTTGTTCGGCGGATTGACAGGGCCTCTATGCGCGGAAACGGTATTCTGAGAGCCCAAAGTATTGGAGACCGTTTGCGCCGCGTGACGAGCACTTCCCGGGTAGAGTCTAGGATTGAAGTTATATTCTGATCGCATACCGCCAAACCGAGGCTCAGGAGCTGTCGAGTTATCGTGGTTCGGGCCTGCTGGAGGCAACTAGATGCGATGTCAAAGTCAGCGATATCGTAGCACAACGACCGGATCAGAAGGAGCTCACACTATGGGGGGTGGGTGTTGTCCTATCGCCAACATCGCTTGCAGCGCGACGTCGGGGAGGTGGCACCTGAGGGCAACGGGAAGAGAAAGGCATCTGCTAAAGTTTTTAACACCCTAGTACAAAGACCCCGGAAACGTGCTTACAAACTGCTGCGACGATGCTGTGTTAGGGGAGGCCGACCCTACTGGAGCAGCATTCCATGTCTGAGCAACTGGACCAGGTGGTTGGAGGCCCCACTGACGACCACGCGATACCTGAACATTCTGTAGGGATAGAACAGCGAAATGAGTCCGGGCTATGCGGAAGGCAGGGCACTGACCTCTCGAGAGGACCAAAGTTCGTCAATCTGTTTGCCTGGTTTAGGAAGGCCCACAGGACTAAAGACCGGAGCTTGGACATTCACCAAAGGTGAAGTCTGAGCATTCATCATCTGTGAGATGTCCGGAGAATCTACCCGTCTGGTTGTATCAATAGCCGCCACGCGCCGCAAGTCCTGAGAACACAGTTTTGGATTTACAAGTGAGAATGAGGCCAATGACCACTCACTTTGTGGAAAATATTCGGCTGAGGGCTGAGGGGTGAGAACCCAGTCCCAGCGAACGAATTTGTTGATGCATTACGAGCCAGTTGCGTACCAACACCCATGAAACCCAATGAAGGAGAAGAAACGAAACCGTGAGGAGCAGTAGGCTGAACAAGCGGAAGGTCTTTAGGTTGTGATACAGTAGATGTTGGAGGGGAGAATACAGTCGACGATGTAGCTGACATCGGCAGACTCTGGAGCGAATTAGTTGATGACGTGAACGGCGTTGGACGTAGAGTTGGAGTTTCAAGTTCCCTCGAGGCGCTGACGCTTGGTGGCGTCGCTTTACCGTTGCCCATATTTGACTCATGCGAGCGCACATGCTGCATGCGGGGTGAGTTCCGGGCAAATCACAGAGTACATAATATCATGCCTTCTCAAGCATTTCCTCATCACGAAAGCCGCCGCCACAATGCATGCACTTGGGATGAACAGACGACATCGTGTAGTGCTCGCTTGCTGCGATAACGGATTCGAATCGCAGATTGCAAATGCTGCACCATAAATCATTGTGTGTTTCGTGAATATGCTGCATCGGAGAGATATTTTAACAGTGCCGTGAAGTTTGAGTTCAACTTCCACTCACTGCGGTCAATGCTGGATTATCGTAAAACCCCTTCCCACAAACCGGGCAGTTGGGATGATCTGTGTGCCCCCGGTAGTGGCCGTCCAATGCGAATTGACTGCTATATTGTTTCCCGCACTTCAGACAGTCAAATGTTGGAGGATGCTTTGCCGCCATGTGCTGAGTAATCCAGTCAATTGAGAGTCAAGAAGGGAGGAAACGAGCATACCGCATTATAAGCGAGCTCACTTGAGAATCTTCTATCGCATGCTAGACAAAACGGATGGGGATTGCTGCTTGTCCGAACATGTTGCAATAAGGCCTCCTTGGTGGCAAAGGGCCGGTTGTCGCAGGTCGGGCAGAGAGGCATGGATCGTTGTCCTGCAGTCCTTCGTGCTCGGAGGTTTGATTTGAATAAGCACCGAAACGAAGCGTGGTGAAGGATAATGTATGACGCGGAGAATATAAGAGCAATGATCGAACGGGAAGGGAAGGGTCGTTGGAGCGGGAAGGTATGTGGCACAGAACAATAATGTTGAGGTACCTCTTGTATCGTGGACGTGTGTCTATGTATGTTGAGGAACACCAACCTAGCGACTCGTGCCGCGTAAAAATGTGGCAACCTCATGTATATCTCGTGGCTTGTTTCCAAAAGTGAAAGGAGTGGGTTGATGGACCTTCTGAACTGTTCAACCAATGGCCGTTTCTGGAACAGAATCGTAGACTGGTGAAGTAAAACCTCCCGCAAGCGCAAATCGAGTTGATTAGCACAGACAGTGGTTCATTTGGATACGTGAAAAAATATTGGGCTCAAATTCCTTTGTTCAACAGGCTCAATTCGAACCATCAGGGCCACGGAAGAAGCTTCATCGGTGGCATCATTGATGGCCTCATGTTCAGGGTTCTCTCTCACGAAGATAGACCAGTAGGTCAAGGCATATTTCTGTTGTCATTGTCTAAATTGCCGACCACACGTCGGCGAACGATGCGTATCTTGCTCCTGCATGCAAGCGCAGCCAAGGTTAGAAAATGCCGTTAAGAACAGACCCACCTCGCTTCGAGTCTCCGGGGTTCTCCCTACAGATGGAAAGGTAATGCCATTTTCGTTGTCCGCCCAGGAGATGCAAATATTGTTGCCCTTTTCAAGGCTGCTCTAATTGCTTTTTCGTGAATATGCCATTTGAGGTTCGAGTGGGCGGAGCTCCTACGAGCGCTACCTGTTGCTGAACCAGCCATTTTTAGCAAGACTGTGTGTTGCCATAATACTAGACTAACATGCATGCTACATCCGCATTGGGCGTTGAACGTTGAACGTTGAACTATGATGTTAATAGGAAAGCACATGTGTTCGCGCTGAATCTGAGAATCTGAGTAAGAGATTCATAAACAACATCCCCAACAGCCCGACCCGGGGGCTTCAGCACCGGAGCAGTGTTCCCAAAATAGGCATGCGTCGGTGTGATTCCGCATTCACGTGAATCCGTGAAACAATGACGACACCGGCATTCGACTCCCAGCAGGCGTCGAGGAGCAACAAACGTGAGAGGATCAGTTTGGGATATAAGGCTCAGAGCCTCAATGGATCTCCTCTATAGCCCTCAACTCTTATACAGCAACGATGTCTGAAACCGTGATACGTGAAGTGCGTTTGTCTACGTTGCCCAAGATGTTTTCGGTCTCGTTGAAACTTAACGTCGCCAGGTTGCACGCAATGTCTGGACCTTCTCTCGGTGGGCAGTTCCATGAAACCATGGACATACCTAACCCACTTCCTCAGCCCATTTGCAAGGTTTGGTATCTTTCCCTTTGGCGGACGCTCAACGGCAGTCCGAATGAAGGATGGTGGGGTTTGGCTCCTGGCTTCGACCCCGCTAGACGAGGAAACCAAATCCACCCTTGATAGTATTGGCCCCGTTCGGTATATTTCTCTTTTTTGTTTGCCTTTCCCGCGTCTGACTATAAAACTAGGTTCATCATCGGTGCAGATGCTGTACATCACCTGTTCCTCGGTAAGTCTCATTGATACATTTGCACCTCCTTGCTAAAAACGGAACCCACAGGGCAGTACAAGGAGGCATACCCTTTTGCCAAGGTCATTGCCCCCGAAGCTGCCTATCCCCGTCTAGAGGATAAATCACTTAAATTCGATGGAGGTTAGTGTTCAAGATCTCCGTCACCAATTTGTTTAGCTTATTTCCCACATAGCATGGGGACGAGAGCCACCTAACACACAGTATGGGTTTGAAGACGATGTTAGTGTTGTGGTCACGCTCAGATGCTCACATCAATTCCTGACCATCGTCAATAGGTTAAAGCTTGGTTTGGAAACTTTCATTGGTTTCGAGAGTCTGCTGACCTAACAGTCTGTTAGTTACTTCGACGGATATAAGAATAAGGACGTCGCATTTTTCCATCCGGCATCGAAGACCCTTATTGTAGCCGATCTCCTTTTGAATCTTCCTTGCATCGAACAAGTTTGTCGCACCTCCATATGCCAATGATGTACACTCAAAGTACTATCCCAGTACTCCAAGGCCAAGTGTGGGAGAGGCAGCTTGCCATTCGGTTTGAATGTCAACCCCTGGTCATGGTTACACGCACGCATCGTCTGGTCGTTGGGAGTCGACAAAGAGTGAGTCTCACTTTCTGTGCGGTTGGATCTCAAACTTTATGGGCATAGAGCAATGAAACGAGATGCCAAGACTGTAGCATCTTGGGACTTCGAACGCATCATCCCTTGTCATGGAGTAAGTATCCTATCACTACACTGCCCAAAATTAAGCTTAGTTTGCTTCAAATCCAGGATGTGATAGAAAAACGCGGCAAGGATGCCTGGATAAACGCATACAGGTTTTATCTACAGGATGATTAAGTGATGAGTAAAGGCGGCTGGTACTTAATTGCGAGTTTGCTCGTGTAGAGGCAGCACAGCCCCTATTGGTTTATTAATCTATCTTGATTGGACCCTTTTACACTTCTGGTAGCGAGGGCTTAGTTGTGGCGAGCGAGGTCCCTGCTGACGGCCGACGTTATTGCTCATGAAGTGCATCAACTACAGCGCAGTTATCCTTAGAGGTGTATTCTCTTGTTAGTCACTTGGATGTCCTCCCGGTAAGGTCATGAGGATGCCAGAATACTTTCTAAGTGCTATCGATATGGTTACTATTGCGCTTTTGTTGGAACTCGGTGACGGAGCCTGTAAAAAAGGAAACTTGGATCAGTTGATCTTTTGTCTTGATACTCCTGTGCTGAGGCTTTCAAATTTATCGGACAAGGTATTTGTGAGGATAAATTACGTCTCAAATCTCGATAGATGTGGCTGTGGCGGGACCTTTAGTTGAAAAAATGCTGAAAATGCCCAGGATATGACGGAGTGGTGGTAAAGGCGGGAACCAGAATTAGACAGAGAAGATGTAAATTCCGCTACCTAATGGGAGCTTGAAAATGTATATCGCGATGAGCTGCTGAGCCGGCCATGCTAGGGAGATACTTAGACGCCATCGAGTCTCGTTGAGTTTACCTTTCTCATCACTGAATTCTACATTATGGAGTCGTAGCGGCCATGGACCGTGTTCGAGTATTGTAATAAATCATTGATTAAAAAAAGCACTGGAATTAACAATAACATCATGTTTCAATATCCTATTCCGCACCCGCTTCATGGAGCCAGGTTATCACTGGTATACCTGGGCTCATGACAGGAAGGATGACCTACTGTGCACCCAAACAACGTTAATCTCAGTTGCAATCTCTTCCAGTCCCTAGCATGAGAATATAGTTTGTTCTCGGGGAGAAGATCTGCAAGCGACGCACGTTCAAGGCGGAGATCTAGTGGTGCTGGTCATGAGAGAATGGGAATTGTTCCAGCATTCACAGCGACGGAGTATGTAGCAACTTCGGTCCGGAAATAGACGAGACAGGTGCCGGTCAACATATTCCCGCACTATCGCCATCATCCCACTAATTTTTCATCCTTTATCTCAAGGCCTACGGGATCACGTCTCGATTTAATGCTCCTCATCTCCCCCCTTGGCTAAGCCTGAGGTCTCCTTTGATATCAACACCTTAACGTCTTGGGATCAATGTCCACAGAAAAACTCGACCATCCGCTCCCCAGAACGTCCAGTGGGAATGGAAAGGAGGAGTGGGATGCTTCTGGCACTGCAGAGAACGGCCTCGTTACCAAATCTCAGGAACGGACACTGGGACAGAGATTAAGAGATTTTGGTGTAGAAACCAGAGGTGCGTATTTGGGCTTCGCGTCTCCTGGAAATTTTCCGAGCTTTTTCTAGGTGTAAAACCTGTTCCACTGGAAGAACGCCAGGATATCAAATACTACAAAATTTTCTTTATCTGGTTCTCAGCAAATTTTAATATCCTATCGATCTCGGCGGGTACTCTCGGACCTGCCATTTTTGGGCTTGGAATAAGGGACTCATGTCTAACGATTCTGTTCTTCAATATGATTTTCTGCGCCATGCCCGCTTATGCGTACGTTCTCAACAATCTCTCTGTGAACCTACACTCATCGACGACCACATAGCACTACATGGGGACCCAAGACAGGAATGAGGCAAATGGTCATCTCTAGGTACTCGTTCGGGTGTGTTCGTGTCTCTTCGTCAGGATTTCGACCACTGAGGCACCTTGAACAGATATTACGGAGTTTTATTATGTTGTTTCTTGAACCTCATCGGCATGTGTGGGTTCTCAATCCTCAACTGCATATTGGGTGGACAAACCCTTGCAAGCGTGTCGGACAGAAATCTCAGTTGGACGTATGTCACTCCAAATCGGTTCATACTGTGACTAACTCGCAGTCCAACATGTTAGAATAGGAATCGTTGTCATTGGCCTTGTGGCACTTCTTGTCTCTGTTTGTGGTCACACAGTCCTCAACTGGTACGAACGCATCGCCTGGTTCCCAGTGCTTCTCACGTTCGCGATTGCACTGGGCCTGGGTGGCAAGAACCTGGGAAAGACCACCTTTGAACCAGCGACTGCACAAGGGGTTCTGAGTTTCGCATCCACATTAGCCGGGTTTACCATTCCCTGGACCCCGCTTGGATCAGACTACACTATTTACTACAGACATGACATCCAGAGGTGAAGCATACTTCTCACGAATGCCAACTCAAAATAACTAAGCACATAGTTGGAAAATATTCTCCTATTCGTACTGGGGACTTATGCTTTCGATTGTATGTACTGACGTTATATATGTTCAAAGCCCAAGCCTGATTACCAACTCCAATTTATACAGACCCTTCTTCAATGCACTGGTGCCGCTATCGTTGCTTCCGTTCCCTCCATTCCCCTCTGGGAACAGGGTTATAGCAATGGTGACGTTGGCGGTCTCTTCGCAGCAATGCTCCAACCAGTACATGGCTTCGGAAAATTCCTCACCGTTCTCCTCAGTCTATCTGTCATCGGCAACATCGCAGTGTCCTTCTACTCGATGTCACTAAACTTACAACTCATCGCGCCGGTCTTCCTCAAGGTCCCAAGGTACGTATTCTCGGCGGTCGGTACGGCCATGTAAGTCCATCCACGTCCCGGAACAAGCTTAACTGGGTTAACGCCCATCGCCACAGTGTGATTGCACTGGCCATCGTAGGTCAACACAGGTTTTATGATACCCTCGTCAACTTCCTAGGTCTCCTCGGCTACTGGGCTGGCGCATACGTGACGATAATCTTCTTCGAGCACTTATACTTCCGCAAGGGCACATTCGCTCTATACAATCAGGCGGCATGGAATTCCCCAAAGCTATTGCCCACTGGGCTAGCTGCGGTGGCAGCTGCGATCTTTACCTTTGGACCGGTGGTGCCGTGCATGGACCAAGTGTGGTATGTTGGACCCATTGCGGAGAAGACTGGAGATATTGGGTTTGAGATGGCCTTTGCTGCAAGCGCGATCTTTTATTTCGTGTTTAGGTGGATTGAAATTAAGTGGATGGGGAGATTGTAGGGTCGCATAATGTGAACTTTTGTGGCAGGCTTTTGTCTTGGTTATGAGTAACGTCTCCTACTTACTATGTTGTGGTTACGGTTTGGGTTGTTGTGTCCCATTCAAAATTTTCATGCGAAACATGAACGCTCGGCTTCCCGGACGCCGGGAGTGTCATTCCGTGGCTCCTGGTGATGCATTGGGGATGTGGGATATTGCGCGGACAACCGATTGTGATTAGGCAACTAACAGTTTATAATCGGTGATCATACAACTTCAAAATGTCAGCAAATAGTCACGATCGCGAAGTATTGCCTCGCGACGTAGAACTTGAAGAAATAGGACTAGCACAAGGAGATAGTGCGGATTGAAGAGTCGTTGGCGGTGCCCTCCAACACCACAGCGGGGGCTTTAAAACTCAACCGATGCTCCTGGGTGGAGCCTCGAAGTTTTATATCTCCTGTCCAACAAGCTATTCATCTCGTCGCAAGGCCAAACACACTCAAAGTCCACTTCAGTGATGGGCTCTTTTAACCCTACGAAGAGTTATCGCCGACTGTTCGGGGTGTGCAAATAGGAGTGCCTTGGACCTAGCCAGTCAATCCACGAAGCGATGCTGTCATTGAGCATAAAAGCGCCGGCACTTTTTTGCCGTGATCTTGGAAGGGCACATGCAGCCAGTAAGGCGATTTTTCTGCTACCCACATATTCAATTCCTTTGGGACAGCCCCGTGGTCTTATTCTACACCCACACTAGACTCAAGTGTTTGTATTGAATGACCGATGGAGGGCGATCAATCAGTGAGGGAGAGCCAAGGAGATGAGGTTTCTGAACAAGGCGCCTGTGGTGTGGGATTGATCACAGCTTGTGGTCAACCCACGGACACATCGGCGGAACCGTCATTCTTTAGTAGTTAGTAGTAGATAACAGAATCCATCTGCGAGTCTGGCTGCCCCAAAAAATAGATCGACAGAAAGGGGTACGTCGCATTATTGACACAGAGACGCTGGAGCAAGCACGATTCCACCACCCATGAATACTCAGATTGTCCGTGTCTGCTAGACATTCGGACACGAAAAGAACAATGGGGCTTTCTGAGATATAACAGCCACCCATCAGCATTGCGCCGTTGGAAGGAACGCTCATATACCCACTTGATTTCTCTCTCACCGCACTAAACTCCTGCCATGAAAACATCTCTTCGCCCGCCCATTGCGACTACTATTCCACCGGAAGTCATTGACAACATTGTTAAGGGAGCAGATAAAAGCGACCTTGCAAGGTTCTCGCGTATCTACCCGACATGGACTGGTCCTTGCCAAAGGGAGCTCTTCTCCCTTATGTGCGTCGACCCAAGCCAGTATCACCCGGTTTACAGTTTGGAGTTGGATAAGCAAGTAGGGGATTATATCCGGGTGCTGCTTCTGGTGGGGTGTGGACCAGAAAGGCATGACTCGATCGGGCCAGTGCATCCAAAATTTCCCCCGTTCCTCCGCGTCCTCAAGCGAGTCGAGACCTTGAGGATCAGGAGGATCAACTGGAATCTTCTCTCAGAGGACGCGTTCGGTGCACTTCAGCACATTGTCAATGGTCCGAGCTTCAAGCGCTTGAACGTCGATTCGAATGACTCCGGCGAGGGGTTTCCACTGGCATTTCTAACCTTCTGTTCCAACCTACAAGAGCTATCCTTCGAGTATAATGATCCAACTGGCTATGACGAAATCCCGCCTGTGTTTGATTTCCCTCCATTTCTGTCAACGACAGGCCGTCTTGACAGCCTAACCAACGAGTCTCCAGTGCAGATCAGGGATTTATGTCTCATGGGTTCGAGGACGATGGCCAAGTTCTTGCGCCTGGTGAAGAGTCGAAATGGTTGGCATGGTGCTATTCGGCTTGATCAACTCTCGAAGCTCCACCTTGTCTACGTGGAGAAGACGCTAGAACGCGGACCCCATTCTGATACCAAACGCGTGGAGTCCGTCCTCGAGTATTGCGGTGGTCGTATTAAAGAATTACACCTGCAATTTGAGCGAGATGGTGAGTGCTGATGCTCTGGGATATGGATTCGGGACTGACGGTAACATTGGGTAGACGAAGAGGCGATGGGCTACCACTTCGCATCCAAGGCTGTTCAAGGTCTGAGCGGCCTTCGCAAGTTGATGATGTCGTATTGTTGCCCGATGGCTGAGCCATTCAGGCTAGATGTCGCGAAGGACTGGCTATTCCCCTTCCTGCATGACCTCCCAAGCCCGGGTCAGCTGGAGGAGCTTCACATAGCCTGGGACGTTGCACATACGTCCACTGTGCAGTATGTGGAGGAGCACATGACTAGTCGATTTGACGAATTTTTTGAAATCTTGGAAGGATTGCTACGTCGGCGATTCACAGGACTCCGGCGGCTCCGCGTTCAGATTTTAGTAGTATGGGTTGATATAGAGGATGGGGCAAATATTAATCCACCTCGCCACGGTCTTCAAGGCTACGAACGGCTGGTAGACGAAAAACTCCGCTCATCGTTCAAAGGAATGGATATCCAAGTAGTGCTCACGTAAATAAAACCAAATAATTACCATCATCACAAAGACCATCGATTTCTCAATTTCTGCACTCAGACTACCTTTCTCCCTTATCTCTTGACATAATACATCCAACTTCCGTTTCATCCAAAGTGCTACTAAAAGTGACATTCCATGTTGAGAATTTTCCATAATTGTAACTTATCAGGGCGTTTATATGAGAGTCATTGTGGTGTGGACCGATCGTGTTCTATACAATCATGTTTCGACAGGGATGGTAAGTTCCTTGGGGATGGGGGAGGCGAGTCAGAAAATACCGTGAGCGGGTTATTGAGTAGGTGCAAGATATTTGGCTGCATGCTGCGTGGCATATTTCTGTCGGCACCTCGTGCGATATGGGGTGCAATAGCCAAACTGGAAGTGGCCAAGGTCGCGACCGAAGCAGCAATTTTTCAAATGCTTCAAAACTGAGGAATTATTAAGAGTATGGCGTTTCGACTTTCCATACGAGCCGTGTCCGTTGATGTCAGTCCTGGACCAAGTTTTATTAAGTCCATTGATCCATCCGAAATTTGGATTCAAAATGCAGGGGGGGGGGGGGGGTGAGAATTGCTTATATAGACATAATTTATTCTGGGTCGAGGTTGTCCTCAACAATGGTACTTCCATACGTCTACAATAACGTCGCGATCTACGCAATGATGACCTGGTGATACAAACATACAAAACAATAAAACAAGTCCAACATGAAGTTACGGACTACAAGAACGGATCACTATCCCAAATGAAGTCGGCAGGCACGAACAACTCGGTATCCTCCCCAGCTTCGTGCAATAGATGAGGTCGATTCTTGACAAACTCATAAACCCTCCTCTGGTTCTCGCGTTTACGTATCTGTGATTCCTTCATGTACAACTTGACGTGTCTCCATAGGGCTTTCCCAACATCTTCATCCTTCTTGATGTGAAGAACAAACTTCATATCTGTATCTGCAAGCACCCCGGTCGTGAATGTGCGAGAGAGTGGTTTGGGAGCAGAAGGCGTAGCAGGAGGGGAGGAGGATTTGGGAGTTGAGTATCCAGCGTCTTCCGGCGCAATCCAATGAGGCGTCGGAGTATGATGCTGTTCGTTCTGGAGGTCTTGCGAATTGGCACTCCAAGAGCTTTCAGAGGAACTCTGATCCTCCGGTTCCGGGTCCGACGTCGTATCGGCTATCATCTCTTTTGTCGAGTCTACCCAGCGCTTGTGAGTCCCCTGGCCGGTCGCAGAACGGGTGGTCATGACGAAGGAATGGCCATAGTTGTCAATTTTGCGAAGTGTGGCAAATTCCTCCTCCCGAAATTGGTTGGCTTTGGCACGAGTGATGACGGCCATGACAGGCGAGGTTCTTTGTTTGTATGAGAGAAGGCGGTGGACGGCTCACGGTGAAAGAGTGAAGGTGGATGGATTCCGGTCGATGGCATGTCATTTCCCTCCACTTAGGAGCTCTTATCCGTGTCCAGTGCATCTATTTTCGCAATTGTGCTTTGACTTTCTCTGTTTGCGGGGACGCACAATCAGTCCTCCAATTGCCTTGGCGACTCCGCTTTGACCTGGCAACCTATGTACAAATGCACAACGCATTGACGACGCTAGAACGATTCCCGGAGTGGCTCAACGCCGAGGCGTTTGGTCGAAGTCAGCATTCATTTGGGACCCATTGTATGTTTCTTCATGCTATGAAGCATGGATCTGATGGAGGATTAACAAATCATTTCCGGTTTGCCAGTGTGGCACCGGTTTCCTAGTAAATTGTTAATCGCGCGTTACCTATTTTGATCCTCGACTCTAGTTGGTAGTTGCCTTCGACAAGGCACACCCAGTCAAGCCGTTCGCCAGTTCAATGCTCCTAACTTGGGGAACCAACACGAGCCCACGGTGTATAAAACGCTCGCCCACATCCAAAAACCACCAGCCATATTTCACCTAGGCTTGCTTTCCGTCATTCACCCGCTCTCGACTTTCCTGTCCATCACCCATCACAACAACCACTGCATTTCTTGAGCTTGCGCCGGTGATTTCTACTCTTCATCTATTGAACGGCCCAACTTCTCCCAAATAGCGTGGTGTAAGGTTGTAGAAGAAGTTCCATCTGACGCCAAAACGTCTAAACCATCTGCATCAAGATCTAATTTGTCAAGGTATTCAGCTGCACCAGACATGCGCGCAACTTTTGAACAGGTGGCATGCAGTGCTAGGAGCTCCGGAGAAGGCAATGGAAGGCGCTGAGGATCCGTCGAAGTGAACTCGACGACCTCAGGCAGAGAAATGAATGGATGGAAGGCTTTTGGACGATAGCAGTTTTCAGATTCCTGGTTATCAAGGCAGTTAGAGTGAAATAGGTCACAAACGTGACACTCACTGTCTTCTCGAACCAAATTTCTAATCGATCAAAGAAGTCGTGTACATCCTTCTCCATTGTCATGATATTGACAAGAGAATGCACCTTTGCTCCATTCAGAGTTTTGACATCATAGCCGAAGTGCTGCAAGAGCGCTAAGACAGATCCAGCGTAGGCGACCTGAACAGTAATGAGTTGACGACAACGTGAGATATCATACAGAAAACGCACTTTCGTTTCATGACCTGCACCTTCTGCGGCGAAGTATGTGGAATCCGGCAGAATATGGGCACATTCAGTGTGAACTGCGCCACCAGCTGCCAATACCTCCTGGCAGCTAACAGTGCCGAGATTTCTTATCAACATATCGTATTTTCCTGTGACCATGCACCGATAACCGTCTCGAAGAAGTGCCTAGATGAGTATGTTAATGACGAGCAGCAGACAGCGACCACCCACATACCAATTCTTTTGCCTCCTTGTGATCCTTTGGTGCTTCCTTGAGGTTGGCTATCAGTGACTCTCTGTCCGTATTAAATGATGGCCGGCTAGGGTGTTCCGATGGTACAGGGGTCCTCCCTTTGTGTTTCCTGACTGATCATACTTAGAACCTTGATTGCTCGGCAGAGTCATGCGAAAACTTACACGGACGGATGAACCAATTGATGAAAGAGTCTCCAAACTCGTACAGGTTGTTGTATTGGTCCCCTTCGGCATTGCAAGAATGAATTACTTTTACGACCTCCACCAACGCCTGGTCCGATGGTACATTAAGAAGCAGGTAGCCTAAAACCCTCGCACGAATGACGACATCATCTTGGTCTATGCTTTGATTGGATTTTGATTTGCCTTTGCCGTTGCCTTTGGCGTCTTCTGTAGCTTTCCGCTCAAACAGGAGGCAAATTTCATATGCACTAGCGGCTTCGGGGTACGGGAGATTGTCCCTGACATCCTGGAGGGCCGGTAGAGCAGTTGCCTTAATACACTTGGTATTCGGAGTCGTGAGGGTTGACGGTTGAGTGCTCGCAGACATGGTTGGACACTGGGTGTTGAACGATGTGGAGTGTGAACTTCCATGTATGTAGGTTATGAATGTGACCGCGTTATTCTCACAATCACTTAGGGTCTGTTCGGTAACGAGTTCATGGTTTAGGAGTGGTATACACCCTGACACCCATTTTGTATATAAAATTGGTAGTGTTTGAAACAGATTCTTCGCTTCATATCCCTGGTATAGAGCCAAGCACAAAAATTGAGAGTCATAGTCATTAATGCTCATTCAGACGCTGAACTTGAAGCTGACGTCTGATCGCCATGCTGTGTTGCCCTTCCGTCATCCTCGGACCACCCGTGGTGCCCTGATCTAGTACTCTGCTTGTGTTTTTATGTCACTTCCTGATTCCTTTGCATTTCATCACCACTGCCGCCCCGAGGACCACATGTTTTGTATTATGGTGGGGCGCTTGATGTGACTGGATGTTTAAGCTTCTCGAGTGAAGCCTAGAGAGCGGTGAAGTGGCGAGTTCGGGGTTGTAGCGACGAGTGCCAGCGTCCGTCTGGCATTGAGAGTGGGTGTAGCAAGGTAGAGAGTCGAGAACGAAGAGAGAGAGCCGAGGAAACCTTTGGGGGGGGGGGAAGATAAGTTCCATTCGTCGTACCTACTATAACGTTTTATACTTTCAAGGTCCGAGCCATATGGTATGTAACATAGGAAAGTACTAGAAAAATTGAGAGAAATTGTCAATAGAACGAGAAGAGTCACGAGTAGGCCTTTTATCACCACCTCGGGACTTCGTCCCTTAACACTGAGTTCCAACGTTGCGGAATTCTCGAGACACAAGGAACAACAGGCATTCTTGGAATGAAATCGGAGGTCGGAAGGACGAATATGGGATGGTGGACTGGTGGGACCGTTCCGTCGTCGACATTGCTGAGCCACCTTCCGAGAGCGGAAGGTAGTGGTTGTATAGGCAGTGACGTCGTTATGGATGGTCCAGGTATGTTGCATGGTCGGGGAACGAAGTCGGCGGATATCGAAGTAATGGGGGGATGGGGATTTCATGGCCAGCCGGCGGATAGCAGCATTTTGGACGACTTTCTAGCCGTCCGCGAGTTCCAGAGTGACATCGAATGGCCGATGACCTTCGCAAAAAGTACATCTATTATGGCTGATGCCATGTCAAAACTACCTGCACTAAGTCCGGTACATACACCCCTCACCCACCTGTATATCTATATCTCTTTGTGAGGTGGGTCGGAAAATCGCCAATAGTAACTCTCCGTCGTCTCAATCCCAGCAACTGAAGTACTACCCGATCCATGAACATAGAACAAGATCCCAAGCGCCCAAACGAAAACATTGAACACAATAGTAAAAGCACAGCTTGTGAGCACCACCCAAGACTTTGAAGTCACCGCAGGAGATGCCTAGAGACCTTGCAGATTCTCGCAAAGAAAGCGATATTGACGGAAGTGATCGTAGCGCCGGTCGTATTCAGTAATCATAAGCAGCTGAAGGGGAAGTAAGATGAAGAATGGCAGGCGGAAGCTGCATTTTGAGCAGCTGCGAGTACGATGGTAATATCTGAGGCCGTTGACATGACGCAGAACAGCATGCCGAGCTGGATTAACGCTATATGAGCTTTCGGCTATGTCTCGGGCGAGAATGAGGAAACCGAGTTTTAACCCTGTGGTGAACGTGCGCTGTGTAGATGCGTCACCATGGGAGGGGGGTGATGTGTTACGAGCGAGCAACTGACCAGTAGAGCGAGGGAAGCGAATTGGAGTTGCAGATCTTTGAAAGCCTGTTTAAATACTCATAGTAGGGCTGAAACTCTGCCGGGGCGTTAGGCACGGATGATCGCCAGTCGGCAGTAGGCATGTCCACCTTCATAGTAATCCCCCAATATGTTTGGGAATAGCTCTTCAGCGGAGTCGGAGACCAAGATTGGATTCGCACCGTTGACGAGGAGGCTTTTCTCATCAGACACGGCGCAGGTGTGAGATTGGCTGGTCGTGTATATAGGGGGGAGAAGACATGATATGGCGCTATAGATGGTGAGGCGCAGTTATGTACTTTCTGAAGAGAAGGCGAAGCCCATATACGCCACAATTAGCACCGGTAAACGACCTGTGGCTCCGGATTTCTGGTACAGACAAAGGGATAAGGAATAGAACGCGGTCTGTTGACAGCGTGAAAGTGTGTAAGGGCAATTAGACAAAGGTGACCCTCGCCCTTTCAACGTGCATCAGAAACGTTTGTCGTTTCCTGATAGATGCTGGTTATTCACTATACAACGACATGGACTGAAAGGGTTTAAGGGTTCGGCATGCAACATTGTTTGGGTGTTGACTCAAGTTATCGTGCTGGTAATTGAGCGTCATATATGGGCCAAGAACTTGGGAGACTCTGTGATTGGACGTTGATCCCATGAGCGTCCAAAGTCACAGTTTGATGAACCGACTGGGAAGCACGTGGTATTGCATACCAAGTTCCCGACTGCCTATAGAAGTCAGTAGGCAATTTCAAGTCACCAGGCTTGGTATCTGGTGGAGTAAAATGTGACATTAATCCTGAATTGAGCGAGGATTGATACATGTACATATGGTATGTTAAGTGAAGAGTGTCCTCGCTCTTTTGCCAGGTCACCTAGCCCTGTTATGAGTTACACGACACTCTGCCTAGTTCCTTCGTTAGGTGGACGGACAAAATAACCCTGAAGTGACCTGAGCATTGTACCAGCCCAGGATATTCTCCAAAACCCGGCGGCATAGATGATGATGTTGAGCACCGCAATAAACCCATAAAGCATGAATGCATAGAAGTGGTCTTCAAAGAGTTGCCATATCGCGTATAGAATCGTGGGACCAAAAAGGGCCTGACCCAACCCTTGGACCCATTCGGAGACTCGAAGGCAGCGATTGATGTGATCAAACTGCTCTTTATATTCCGCCATAGTTGGGCGGTCAACGGCGGGAAGGCGAGAGTATCTATAGGCAATGATGCATGCCTGACCAGCAACGAGGATAATTGAGAGATGACAAGTAGCAGTCAGAAAGCAGAGGAGCATGGTGATTTGAAACTCCTTGCTTGTCCGGTTTTGGGTGAGGTTGTGTGCGAAGGTGAGGAAGGCTATAACAATTGTCGTAATAAAGGTTGACTAGACGGACGATGAGACATGATAGAAGGAACCAGATGAGAATAGGATGATACTGACGAGCAGGACAGATGCGCCTAGATACCTCGCAAGATTGTCAAAGTCCTTCTCAATTTTAGCATATTCGGGACACTGAGGTCCTTTAACAACGGGCTTAAGTAAAGCTGATTACAGCTTTGATACAGCACATGACGCACCGGAACTATGCACAGCAGAGAGCCTGCTAGGAGGCGGTCTGGTAGTGGCATTAGCGCTTGTGTGTTTCGATTTGATAAAAGTTGGTGGGCGTTTGACGGTGTGTGAAGAACTAAAGAAAGATGACATGTCGCTTCAGAAGGGTTGGAAACGTAACACGAGTGGTGAGTACTGGTTTCTCTGAGAAAACAGAAGTCGTATATATATCTTCATGCTAGATTTCAGCCTCCTTTGTGGGTTCAGATTTCTGATGCACGAGTCTTGCATAGACTCATTGAAATTCTGCCGAGAGGTTACGAGTACCCCCAAGTGCTGCAAATGAAGAGTCGAAGCCTCGTTGCATTAGAACATGCTGGATTCAACATGTACGATTATCTAGTGCCAATATTTGATAGACGTTCATAATTCAACACACTCCATGTATCCCCCGACCCTGAAAGACGTCGGAATCATTCCGAGGCTGATGCTTGCCAGGTCCAGGGCAGGATCAGCGAGTCATATTCATGTCGTCCGAAGTGCTGGTCGCAGCACTTCTGCGTTGTTGCCGGCTAAAGGGACGGGTGAGTGTGGGTCAGAAGGACATTGCCGACTAAACTGAACCGGTGGCGGTGTAGCCTGACATCTAAATCTGACAGTCTTCCGTACAACCTCATTTTCTATTGGAATCTTCCACGGCATATGCCACCCCAGCTGGTTGTGCGTCGGCAGCTGGCTCTACAGTACCTCAACAGCAACAATCCCACAACACGAGATCAAATAGATCCCATGGGCGTCGAAAAACACGGAACATCATGAACCTCACGCTGCATCGGATTTAACGAATTCGCATCCACAAAAGCTTCATCGTCTATCGATGAATTCTCAAAGTGCTGGTGGACATGCTCCGGCGAGCACTGCTCAACGGCAGCCTCCTAGTAGACCTCCCAAACCTCGACAGCCAGTGCCTGATGGCCAAATCCCTACCCAGGGCGAAGCTTCAATTGATAGTTCAACCCCTGGTCCTTCGCCTAGCAGTGGTCCTAACCGCGATAGGCGCAGGCCACAACGCCCACAACGACCCCGCCATGTTCCTCAGACAGGAGCCGAAGATCAAGCAGGCTCAGACAGCGCCCCGATTCAACCTGGGGCAATCGACGGAAGAGATTCGGAGGGAAGCTTACGGAAAACGAGGGTTCTTCGGGCACACACTCTACTTCACATCCATCAGAAAAATATCACACAAAGACCGAAACCTCTGCCGCTGACGACCTCACGTCTCGGCTAATCCGGGAGCTTAGCTTCCCTCCCTATCCCGACTGTCCCATTTGCTTCTTTTCTATCCATCGCGAGCAGCCCATTTGGTCTTGTTCTCCTTCGATTACCACCATCCTCCCCCACGATGCCGAAGGGCCTCCGCAATATTGTTGGACAACATTCCATCTCAAATGCATTCGATCATGGGCATCCAAAAGTGTCAAGGACGTTGAAGATGCCTGGAGAGCCCGAGGAGAAGAAGGTAGAGCGGGAGATTGGAGATGTCCAGGCTGCCAGGTAAAACGCGAAGTCGTACCCAAAGTTTATTGGTATGTGTAACTTTTTTCTGCAGGTCTTGAACTTGTGCTCATTGGTTGCTCAGGTGTTTCTGCGGCTCTACCCCAGATCCCAAACCACCACGACTATCTACACCCCACTCATGTGGGGGTCCTTGTTCTCGTACTCGGGAGAGTGGATGTGGTCATCCATGTCCCCTTTCATGTCATCCCGGACCCTGTCCTCCATGTCAAGTTACAACCCGTCTAACTTGTTACTGTCCTCGTAAATCCATCATCGCTTTCCGGTGTGGAGTCGATCAGGGCAAGAGCAAGGGCAAAAATCTCTCTTGCGGGAATGTTTGTGGGCGGACGTTAGCCTGTGGTAAACACGCATGTCAGAAGGTTTGTCATGAAGGTGACTGCGAAGGGTGCGCGATCCGCGAGATCGCCCGATGTTTGGAATCAGTGAAGACAAGGACGGGTTGCATGAATGTGATTTTGTATGCGGAAAAATGCTTTCTTGTGGTAACCATTGGTGTGAGGAGAGGGATCACAAGGGAGCGTGCCCACCGTGTTTGCGGAGTTCGTTCGAAGAGGTAAGTGATCTTCAAAATTTCTGGTCGAAGTCGACATTGATATTTTTGGTTTAGCTGGTTTGCTCTTGCGGTCGGACAGTCTATGAACCCCCAATCCCCTGCGGGACCGCCATGCATTGTTCCTATCCTTGTCTACGTCCTCCACTCCCCTGTGGACATCCACGCGTACCCCACGCATGCCATGAAGACTCGGCGGCTTGCCCTCCATGCGTTCACTTGACAACAAAGCAATGCGCGTGTGGCAAGAATATGGTATCCAATGTCCGGTGTCCTCTTGAAAGGGAGAAATCGTCTTGTGGAACTGCTTGTGGGAAGTTACTTGGTTGTGGATTCCATCATTGCGAGAGATCGTGTCATGCGGATGATTGTGGACCGTGTACGGCGACTTGCGGAAAGTTGAGAAAATTATGGTATGTGATTAACATAGGTTATGAACCAAATGATTCGTTAACATCCCCGTAGTTTGCCAGATCATCATCCCTGCCCCTTGCCTTGTCATGCTCCTTCTATCTGTCCCGAAACCGAGCCATGTCCATCACTGGTCACTGTAACTTGCCCGTGCGGGCGAATCAAGCAAGCTGTTCGTTGCGGCCGCTCCTCGTCTGACCCTTCCTCCGCCTCTTCGTCTCGCCCAAGTCCGAATTGCACAAACGAGTGCGGTATCGCAAAACGCAATGCTCGACTTGCCGAAGCACTGGGTATCAACCCAACTAAGACTGCTACTGGGACGAGTTCGGCGTTAGGCGGGTACGGTGGACTGGTGAACACCGTTAGTTATAGTGATGAGGTTGTTGGCTTCGCGAGGGCGAACCATAGGTTTTTACTTGTGGTTGAGAAGGCGTTTGCAGATTTCGTGGCGTCGCAAAAGAGGACGCAGGTGCTGCCACATATGCCGCAGGATAGGAGGAAGTTCGTGCACGATGTGAGTAGTGTTATAGCATATATACTTTAGAGACTTGATACTAAGTTCGTTTCAGCTCGCAACATACTACCGGATCGACACCCAACTTGTGGACCAAGAACCTCATCGAAGTGTCCAGCTCGTTCGCCGTCTTGACACAAGAATTCCGGCTCCGCTTCTTTCCACCGCCATTCAGCCACCGGCATCATCTACTCCAAACCTAGGCAAGCTAGGTGATCTGAGGAACCTGAAATCATCCTCTAATCCTGGGTCTGCGAGTTCGTCTACATCTCATCTGGCGACTTCAATCTCAGCTGCGCCCTTTGGGGGTCCCGCATGGAGACCTCTGTCGACACCTTCACCGAGACCCGGCCATTCAGTTGTGAACGTGACGGGGAGTGGGAGTGGCATTACAAGGCTGGCAGGCAGGTCTGCTGTTGTTGCACCCCAACCACAAGCTGCTGCCCGTGCGCCAGGTTGGGGAATCTGGTGCTGGTGCCTTGAGCACTTCCAGACCTCAATCGGTCGGGGTTTCTACTACGCATGGGTCAGCAGAAAATGATGCTGCGACTCCGACAGTAAATACAACAACGCCGGAAGGGCATGTACCGGAGAATTGGGAAGATGGAGATTGAGGGAGATATGGTTGAACTGCGTTTTGTTTGGTTACCCCAGTCAACTTTCTGTTCACCCGTCCGATTGTTATACAACCCACACGTGCCAAACATGGTTCATGGCGTTTTTATTGCTGACACTCAAGCAGAACTCCAGCGGTTGAGAACGAGTAAAATACTTTCAATTACATACAACCTTTAAAAGCACTCAAATGGCCCTATAGGTTTCATCAGCCTCGGCTTTTCACGTGTTTCTGAGTCTAAAGACAACGCCAATTTCGCTGAATGAGCTGTATCAAAATGGACGTCGACCCACAAACTCCTTAAGCAAGTTGACATCAGGAAAAAGCCAATGTTGGAATTTTGGATGGCGTGGTGTAAGTGCCTGGACCTCCTCTTTTCGCCGCCTCTTCTGGTCTCGAGCCATTCGCTTCATTGTCAACTGCGGCGAGGGGATTGCATACAACCTATCAGCGGCTTGATCAACCGTTGGTCGTTTAGCGCGATCGTGATCCCAATATTCTTCCATGACTGCCCAAATATTGTCTGACAGCTCTAACTGCAGTTCCTGTAAAGGTCGGCTAGGTTTGATTCCCCTCATGACCTTGGATATTACGGTTACATCACGAGGAAACTCATGATACGGAACTTCGCCAGTTAACGCCTTCCAAGAGTTAATGCTACTCGGTAGAGGTGTGGGAGGGAAATGCATTTCCCTCATACATTATGGAGTAGATATCACTTGAGAAAGTAGGCCACGAGCTACCGCCGCCTTCGAGATCTTCCATAAGTTCCGGAGCCTCCCATCGTATCGGACCACCAGAACGAGCCATGGTTTCGAGTGATGTCCACCGCTATCTTCGTTTTATTTTTCAACTTGGCCCCTCAGTTTCTCATTTCGGTTACGGGGCCCAGTGGTCGTTGGGTTCGGCTGCACTCGCTTTCCTTGAACCTCTAACGGAGGTAATCTCTCTTCACTTTCCATATCTCTCCAAATCGACCTGCTTCCACTGCTTTCGTGTTGTAACGAACTTACAGGAGAGTGCTTGGGTGATCCAACATCTATGATTGAGTCAAAAAGAATCCCAGACCGCCGAATCCCTGAGAACTTTCCTTTTCCTTTTGCATGATACTGAGTATGTCTTGGGCCTTCTCACCTCTAGAGTTAAGCAGTATCTTGATGGGTGATTTCTTACCCAATATCGAGCTCAGAAGTTGCCAAATTTCCTTTGTTGCATCGGAGGTCGTGTTGGAGACTGGGAGTTCAGCAAAAGGCTCAAGGAAGATGAGATTCGGGGGAATTGTGCGTCAAGCAACTCGGGTGACCGGAGGCGCAGGCGCATTCGTAATGGGACGGGTCTTCAGGCCAGACGTAGTATTTCTTTGTGTGCTGTTGGATGACATTTTCGATTGTGATTTGGTTCCTTCTGTGCGCTTTATTAACCACTGATGAACTCAATGAATAGACAGTTCACCATTAGTTCGGTTCTTTGACCCCTTTTCAGCTGAAGACGGCGACAATGATTTCTCCTTCGACGAAGGTTTTCTGGCTCCTGATTGTTCTTCATAGTTATCTATGGGTGGTTCAATCTTCTTGACAGCCTTTCGGGCGGTCATGGTGGCTATCGTGCCTCTACGTTTATTATCTTTTCCCTCGTCAGAGGCACTCGAGTTAGGAATCGAAAATCGCACTGATGGGGCGTCCTTGGATCCAATTCATGTGACTTATCCTTGAGTTTGGTTGATTTTGGTGGTTGTGGGCGTGGCGGTTGTGGATCGGGTGCTTTGGGGTATAATTGGTGTTACACTTCGTGGCGGCTGTGGATCGGATATTATGATTGGAACTGGTGCTTTACTTCGTGACTCTGGTTGTATGATTACCGGCGGCGTAGGTGGCGACGGAGTACGCGACTCGGTTTGCACAATTATGGGAGCACTCTTCACTGGGGTCATCGGCCATTCATGATGTCGGTCTGGAACTCGCAAACAGCTAGAAGTCACCCATGTTGCTATTTATGAGAAGAAGGTTCATGCCCAAGTCCGCTCTCTGGGTGTTGACTTGAGAATAACAAACATCCAGTCGTATTTAGCGCCTTAGCGTAGTCTAAAACATGTCGTCGTGTCGGGAGAACCGGTAGGCCGTTCCACCCGCAAGTATAACAGGTGCGGAACTAATATTAAACACCAACAGGAGCCTTGTGGCTTGTGGTCTTTGTGGGGTTATTTCAAAATGCCACTAGAGTCTGCCTCTCAGCATCTCAGCAAAATAGTTAGAGACAATATCACGGGCCAGAACACGATGAGAGGAAAACACGGGAAAAAAAGATCGGAATTCACCGAGGTTAAATGCACATTCTGAAGCCGCATAGTCATCTTTCCCTCCTTCACACGCCCCGAAACAGCTATCACCAACCTTTATTGTATTGAATCGATTGACGAGCGATGCCAGTAACAGACCCACCTTTGCTCCCCGGCTCTCTCCCGTGCCTTCTAGCAGGTCTCCGCTGTGCATAGTTGTCACTCGTCAAGCTTGTGCTTCGGTTCGATAAAGGTTGGTGATAAATGTTTTGGGGCGTGTGAAGAAGTAGGGAAAGATGACATGCCGCTTCAGAAGGGTTGGAAACATAACACAAGTGGTGAGTACTGGTTTCTCTGAGAAAATGACAGAAGGAGTTTATATATTTTCATGCTAGATTTCAGCCTCCTTTCAGGGCTCAGATTTCTGATGCACGCAGAAACGAGGTTTTGTGTCTCAGGGTCCCAAGAAGGTACCAGCGGTCCGAGAGAGGGGATGTACAGAGCGTATGATGTTGACCTTGTGCTATTACATTACACTATTGACACATTCGCCCAGATTTCTGTGCGGGAAGCGCTCGTCTGGAGTGGACTTGAACACCCTAATGTTCTGCCTTTCTATGGCCCGTATTGTCCGAGTGACGTGAATGACCGCATTTCCCTAATATATCGCCATGGATGGAGAATGGGAATGTGTCTTCGTACATAAGAGGACACCCAGGCGTGCCTCGACTAAAATTGGTACGATTTAATCTGCCTGGTGGACATTGCGGGGAATCAGTACTCAATATCCAATTGCCGATTAGGTCTACGATATCATCGACGGGCTTCATTATCTACACGTCAACGATGTTGTGCACAGAGATGTGAAAGGCGTAGGCACTGTCAACCTATCTCTCACGGCCCAGCTAATCTCCAGATATTGCAGGAAAATATCTTAATAACTCGATGCGGTCGCGCCTGTCTCACCGATTTTGGTCTTTCATCAGTTCTCGATACTGACATCATCGGCTGGACATCTGTTCCAATCGTGTCCCAAACCGGAGGAATCGTCTGCTGGATGGCTCCTGAGTTGATTGAGGATCTGGCTGATGGTGGTATCTCACGACTGACGACTATGGCGGATATCTTCTCCCTAGGATCTGTCATGTACGAGGTAGGGTTTAATCTCCTGTAGACAAATCTCGTTCGATTAGTGTGTGGGTTTATACGAGTTCGAGAGGGGAGAGGGTTCAAGGGTTGAAGAGGTTGATAGATAAGTCTTAAGATGTTTGAGAACTTTGGCTTTTGGATTACAAACAGTGAATTCAATGCTCTAGCTATGCGAGTACATGAGGTATTTATACTATGAGGCTATGCAGTCTAAAGGTACATCAACATGAAGGAGCCAGTGGTAATGCTCCTGGGCTCAGGTGATTTCAGTCTTAAGTGCAGAGTGTAAGTTGTGGAGGTTAACTGTGAAGTCTCAGGCCTGGGCAGATGTGAGATTATGTTCAGGATGGACAGAGATGGCAGGGTGATAGCTCTTGTTAGCAAAGAATGGAGAAACACCAGTGGTAGCATTAGGAGCATTGTTGTAGGCAAATTCTGCAATGGTAAGTAAGCCAGTCCAACTGTCCTGCTGGTAATTGCAGTATATTCAGAGGTATTGTTCAAGGGTCTGGTTGGTCCACTTGGTCTGTCTGTCACCCTCCAGATGATATCCAGATATGAGGTGTAGCTTCATATCCAGGGCCTTGCCCAAGGACTAGAAGAAGTACAAGACAAATTTAGAGCTGCAATCAGACATGACATGAGAGGAGACCCTGTGCTTCAAAAATATGTGGAGGACAAATAGGCAGGTGAGTTTGGCAGAGGTAATGGTGCTATGAGTCAGAATGAAGATACTTTGCTTAGTGAGATGGTTGATGATTACAAGGATGGTGTCAAAGCCAGAGGATTTGGAGAGCTTCTCAATGAAGTCTCTAGAGATAGAATGCCAAGGGCAATCTAGGATAGGAAGTTGCTTGAGGTTTCTGTATAGCCTATAACACTGTGACTTCTCTGTATATAGGTTATGCAGCTTTTGCAGAAGTCCTTGACAAAGGAGTAGATGTTCAGCCAAGTATAGTCATGGCAGACCAACTCTAGGGTCTTGTTCTGATGTTGAAGTAAGCAGCTACTAGCAAGCATAACACATGGGGAAAGACTTATATTGCTTGAAGTAGGTAGTGGTGACAGAGGTTGAGTTGGAGAGGTTTGAGTATCAGGGTCAGTAGGACCAGTACTCATGTGAGAGTAAGAGAGGAAGCCTGAACTATATGTTAACCATGTCAAGATATTGTTACAGATTTCACTTTCTGCCCATTAGACTCTCAAAACCTTGGTTACAACCCAGGTTCCATAGATCCTATTCAGTTTAACCTTGTCTCCATCTCCATCAGGCAGCTCTCCTCTGGTAGGGCTATGCTCCATTCCATTCTCCTCTATCATTCCTTCCAATCAGAATTCCTGTCTGAGTTTCATTCCTCATTCCATTTATCCATGGCTATTCCTTGTTCCCATGATTATTATTGCCTATCCAGGTTTTACCTGCTTATCTGATGTTTTACCTCTGACCCTGTCTGATTGGGTGACTGGATACCTTGTAGATGGTCTCCTCACCCTCGTGAACACCATCACGGATATCAACTCACATGTTGATCTTGTCCTCTTTGAGCAGTTAAGAATGATAGCA
>JAEUWL010000511.1:0-94429 GCA_018524415.1 Podaxis rugospora
GATGGCAGGACCCCTATGTCTTTGACAGTTGTGTCACGTGTATTTGAATTGTGGGAAAAAACCACTGGTTTTTATGTAGTTGATGTAGTTAGATATAGACGCACACAGACCAGGGACAATTCCTAGACAAGTACTTCTATCTTGTGGGCCATTAACCCCATAGTAACTGAGCTTTGATCATTACTCCTATTTCGCCTCAGTGTATTGGATTTCATAGAAAGTCGAGTCATATTCGGGTCTTATTTCAAGGCGTAAAGCCTAGGGGGTGATCTACATTAATCCTGCGTAACACTACTGGAACTTGCGATCGGTACTTCCCAGAGTTCTTCCGTTTATTCAAGCCGAAAGTCGACCTCTTAAGCATCGGCCCCGTTTTGTATGAGAGTCTTGATAGAGATGTAGCCCATACAGGGCACAGATTGGAGACTCAATTTATTAGCTTGCTAGTGTAAATCCCTTTTATCTTTGCAGTGAACACTTCAAGCCGCTGCCAAACATATGTCAATAACAGAAGTCATTTCTTCCCAAGTTTGAATCCAGCATTGAGCGCGTCCAGTCCGGCTGGTGTATTCTCAAAAGGAGGCTGTATCCATGCATCTCTACAACCTCACCCTCCAACCACCTACTGCATCTTTGCAGGCAATTGTGGGCAACTTCTCTGGTGCCCGACAACAGGAAATCATCGTCTCGCATGGCACCCGTCTCGAACTCCTCCGTCCAGACCCCCAGACCGGAAAAGTCGCAACAGTCATCGCAACCGACGTCTTTGGCTCCATCCGCTCTCTCGCCTCATTCAGGCTGACTGGCGCGACTAAGGGTGAGCGCCCTGTACGTATCCTTCATTCTGAAATCCTGTTAACCTTCTGTTTTCTCAGACTACGCCATAGTAGGATCGGATTCGGGACGCATCGTCATTCTCGAGTATGATACCAAGACGAGCAGCTTTGTAAAGCTGCACCAAGAGACCTTTGGCAAGTCCGGTGCGCGTCGTATTGTTCCCGGTCAATATCTCGCCACGGACCCGAAGGGACGCAGTGTTATGATTTCTGCCATGGAAAAGGCCAAGCTCGTGTACATTCTCAACAGAGATGCTGCCGCGAATCTGACCATCTCGTCGCCGCTCGAGGCACACAAGAACTCAGCAATTATTCATCATATTGTTGGGCTGGATGTTGGATTCGAAAACCCGATTTTTGCGGCGCTGGAGGTGGATTATTCAGAGTCAGACCAGGATTCTACTGGAGAGGCGTTCAACAAGGCTGAAAAGGTCACTGTTTTCCTATGCAAAAATCGGTTGATGTTGACTTTCTTTCAGATGCTCACATATTACGAACTCGACCTTGGCCTCAACCACGTCGTTCGTAAGTGGAGTGAACCAACAGATCCCCGTGCAAATCTCCTGGTGCAAGTTCCTGGTGGTCAACTAGCATCCTCCGACCGATATGACGGGCCTTCAGGAGTACTTGTATGTTGCGAGGACTATATCATCTATCGACATATGGATGTTCCTCAACACCGTGTGCCTATCCCTCGGAGGCGTCACCCTCTCGAGGATAAAGAGAGAGGAGTTATCATCACCGCAGCTGTCATGCACAAAATGAAGGTGAGCACTAATGCTGGCGCTTACCTTGTCTTTCACTAATTTGACCTTGTCATCCAGGGTGCGTTCTTCTTCCTGCTCCAGTCTGAAGACGGCGATCTCTTCAAGGTGACAATTGAACACGAGGAGGAGGAAGTCAAGGCGCTAAAAATCAAATACTTCGACTCCGTTCCAGTCGCGTCAAGCTTATGTATCTTGAAATCTGGTTTCCTCTTCATCGCTTCCGAGTTTGGCAACCAGTAAGTATATGTGATGTAAAAATCCGCCATGAGATTAACACCAAATCCAGCTATCTCTACCAGTTCCAGAAACTGGGCGATGACGACAACGAACCCGAATTCAGTTCAACATCGTATCCCTCCTTTGGTATGGCCGACCCTCAGGCCGGTCTTCCTCGTGCATACTTTACCCCTCGTCCACTTGAAAACCTGGCACTCGCAGACGAGCTCGAGTCTCTCGATCCAATCATCGACTCCAAGGTCCTCAACCTCCTCCCCAACTCCGATACACCCCAGATATTTGCTGCTTGTGGACGAGGGGCGCGAAGTAGCCTCAGAATCCTTCGTCATGGTTTGGAAGTCGAGGAATCCGTTAGTTCGGAGCTACCAGGTATCCCCAATGCTGTATGGACAACCAAGCGGACTGAAGATGGCAAGTCATTCCCCTTCTTGGTACATTCCACGGTATACTAACTTAACGCAGATCCCTACGACTCGTATATCATCCTCTCCTTTGTGAACGGTACCCTCGTCCTCTCCATTGGTGAAACGATTGAAGAGGTCCAAGACACCGGTTTCCTGTCGTCCGCGCCCACCCTTGCAGTCCAACAAATTGGTCCCGACGCGCTCCTCCAGGTACACCCACACGGTATCAGACACGTCCTCGCTGACCGACGCGTGAATGAATGGCGTGTCCCGCAAGGCAAGACGATTGTCGCGGCCACGACAAACAAACGCCAAGTCGTCGTGGCATTGAGCTCCGCCGAGCTGGTATATTTTGAACTCGACCTGGACGGCCAACTCAATGAGTACCAGGATCGTAAAGCGATGGGGAGTACTGTACTCGCTTTGAGTATCGGTGATGTCCCAGAGGGCCGGCAGCGAACGCCATATTTGGCCGTGGGCTGCGAGGATCAGACTGTTAGGATTATTTCGTTGGATCCGGAGAGTACACTGGAGACGATTAGTTTGCAGGCGCTTACGGCGCCTCCGTCGGCGATTTGTATTGCGGACATGTTGGATGCGAGTATCAATAAGGCGCAGCCGACGATGTTTGTGAATATTGGACTGCAGAATGGGGTGTTGTTGAGGACGGTGTTGGATCCGATTAATGGGCAGTTGACGGATACGAGGACTAGGTGAGTGTACACATACCTTTCCCTTTGAAGAGTGATTGACCCTCGACTTTCAGGTTCTTGGGTACACGGCCCATCAAGCTCGTGCGTGTGCAGACACACAAGAATCCGGCAATTTTGGCTTTGTCGTCAAGGTCGTGGTTGAATTACACGCATCAAAACTTTATGCATTTCACACCACTCATTTACGAAAACTTGGATTATGCATGGAGTTTCTCGGCGGAGTTGAGTCCGGAGGGTCTGATTGGGATTTCGGGGTCCGTACTTCGGTGAGTCCTTGGCTTTTTCTACATCAAAGATGAAAGTCCTTGACGTATTGCCTCAGCATCTTCCAGATTCCCAAACTCGGCGTCAAGCTGAAGCAGGATTCAATTCCGTTGTCTTATACCCCGAGAAAGTTTATTACGCACCCGACAAATAACTACTTCTACCTCATTGAGGGTGATCACCGCGTCATGGGACAAGATGCCGTCGATAAAAAACTGACTGAGCTCGTGCGTTTTTTCCTCCTTTTGTCATCCCCATTTCACATCGACTGATCTCGACAAACCACAGCGTCAACGGGGCAAAAGGATTGACGAAGAGGTCCTCAACCTCCCTCCAGAAGTCTTTGGCCGGCCTAAAGCGCCCGCGGGCACTTGGGCCTCCAACATTCGCATTATCGATCCCGTAGAAGGCAAAACAGTATCGGTGTACCCGCTCGACGGCAATGAATCTGCGTTTTCGATTGCAGTGGTGCCGTTTACTGCGAGGGGGAATGAGTTGCACCTTGTTGTAGGTACGGCGGCGGGCACGAGGTTGGCGCCAAGGACGTGTTCGAGTGGGTTTTTGAGAGTGTATAAGTTTAACGAGGATGGGACTGGGTTGGAATTGGTGCATAAGGTGAGTTGATTTTTTTTTTCTTTTCGGTGTACGTGTGAGTGGGATACTGACTGTTGACTGTTGTATGTGCTGGATTGTCAGACGGAAATTGATGATGTGCCACTTGCATTGATGGCATTCCAAGGGCGATTAGTTGCTGGTGTTGGGAAGGCCTTGAGGATATATGATATCGGGAAGAAAAAGATGTTGAGGAAGGTTGAGAACAAGGTACGTGGTAGCTTGAATTTTGCTAGGGCCACTATTTCTGATAGCTGAGTTACGCAGCAATTCGCGTCAGCTATTGTGACGCTTTCAACACAAGGTTCCCGTATCCTCGTCGGCGATATGCAGGAGTCGGTGTACTATGCCGTCTACAAAGCTCCCGAAAACCGACTACTCATCTTCGCGGATGACACGCAACCACGGTGGATTACAGCAGCGACAATGGTAGACTACAACACTGTTGCCGCCGCCGACCGCTTTGGAAACATTTTTGTAAACCGTCTTGATTCCAAAGTCTCTGACCAAGTCGACGACGACCCAACAGGCGCAGGTATCCTCCACGAAAAGGGACTCTTCATGGGTGCCCCTCACAAAACTAAAATGATCTGCCACTTCCACGTTGGGGATCTCATTACTTCCATACACAAAGTCTCCCTCGTCGCCGGTGGACGGGAGGTGCTCCTCTATACCGGCCTACATGGGACGATCGGCATCCTTGTGCCGTTTGTCACAAAGGAAGATGTGGACTTTATCTCGACACTCGAGCAGCATTTGCGTACGGAGCAGGTGAGCTTGGTGGGTAGGGATCATTTGGCGTGGAGGGGGTATTATGTGCCTGTTAAGGCGGTCGTGGATGGAGATTTGTGTGAGACGTATGCAAGGTTGCCGGGGTCGAAGCAGAGTGCGATTGCGGGTGAACTGGATAGGACTGTTGGGGAGGTGTTGAAGAAGTTGGAGCAGTTGAGGGTTACGGCTAGTGGGTTTTAGGAGTTGCGCCTGTATGCGTTGTTGTTCTTTTTTTTTCCTTGTTATTTTGCTTCTTCTGTTTTTTGTAATGCTGAACACATCACAGTCTTTGATGTATCGAAAGTATCTGGAGCGCGTACATGTTTAGGGTTACACAGCCTGTGTGTAAGGTATGATGCTTATCTGTCTCTTAGTGCATTTCTTGAACCTGCATGAAGCTATTGGCGATTCTGCTTAGTGGCAAATAGTCAGGCTTCAGCCGAATTAGACTCATGTTGGAGTAATCAAACTTCCGAGTTTTATGTGGCCTCAAGGAGTTCCATGTACACGAACAACCAACACTACGACTTTTTGATTCAATATAAAAGTTTCCTCCTTGCAGCTGTCCCATTACATCACGACGACATTTACTCGCCGAGGTCGTGCCTCAGGGTTCTGTCCAGACATGATATATTTGATACTTCGAGTTCAACAGCTACAAACTAGGAAAGAACTTTGACGGAGCCGGGGGCCACTTGACGCCACGGAGGCATATACGACCAGCCTTCAGGCTCCAAGCTCCAACTTCCTCCTGGAAAGAACCACGCCTGAAACGAGTACATTCTTTGTGGCACCTCATACATGGCTCTGACTTCAGAAGAGGCGCAAACTCCGCGGAAGAGTCTCATAGTTGGAATACATGGATATTCCCAATTTCATCAGCATGAACTGCCAAACATGCATGACAGGACCAGAAGATGGAAAAGGGGATATGTACTTGGATCAAACTTATGCTCAGCAGTGATATTGTCCAGAGCTTGAGCATCCGCTGACACTCTTTCTTGCTCGAAAGTCAAGGATGGACATTGCAATCTCCAAACTTAGCACTCGCGTCTGCCAAGGAGTGCCCAATGTAGGGTGAACGTTGACGTGTTCTACGAGGACGCGATTGCAATCAGGCCAGGGCACACAGGCAACTCCAGTAAGCAGTTGCTCATGTAATGTGGGCCAGTTTCATACCACCGTTTGTCAGACAAGAACCCTGCTCGCGTTCGTCGGCTACTGCTACCTTTCTCTAAGGCGGGGGTTTAGTAAGGTGAGTGCCCCTCCCCCGCCTGCATTCGTTGAGACGAATGCTGACGACATAGGATTGAATGAACATGAAGTTGTCCTAGAAAATGTTTTGGGATGCTGTCTGGGCGCTCTTCGGTGGTGCATGGTTTCCTCCAGCCTA
The DNA here is from genome assembly GCA_018524415.1 of Podaxis rugospora. NCBI lineage: Eukaryota > Fungi > Basidiomycota > Agaricomycetes > Agaricales > Agaricaceae > Podaxis > Podaxis rugospora. The sequence continues at coordinate 5,998 of JAEUWL010000511.1, forward strand.
CCCGGCCATCGACGTCACCAAGTTGTCACATACAGTCTAAGTCTGCTTTCCAAGACATTGGCGCCAGGAGCACAATCTACACAAACAAGACAATGGAAACGGCCTTGCAGAGTTTAGAGCCGATGTGTCCTCGTTTATGGTGCTCACGGATGACTATGCATCGAGCGCGACATATTCGAAGAGGTCGGGAGTGGGGAGCGTGACCACTGACTGGAGAGATGGTGAAAGAATGTCGGTATTAAATGTGTTGACTTCCATTTCGCATGATGGGGAGAGGGGATTTTTCAACCCTCGAATCGCTGGTTGTTATCTCGGTACGAGGTGGTAAATTATTCCTACGTATCTCATTGTCTCTCGCGCCCGGGACCGCATGATGTTCATATCCAAAGGGTACGGTCGACAGCGGGTGCTGACTGATGTTGTGAACAAGTGAGGCGGTATGGTCCCGGTCGAATGGGCGTTACTAAGTTACCCAGTGCTATTGAGACAAGGGTCGGGATGGGTGAACACCTAACACCATCCATAGATAAGGGAAATGATGGGGAGCCCTAGCAATTTTTATGGTCAACTGCGGTGGTGTTCATGAATTGAGCACACGCCGAGTGAATCCATTAGTACTGCTGGATATAGGATCTCGTCAAGAGTTAGCGTTTGAATCGAATGAGGGGGAAGGCTCCGATACTTCGGTTGCGAATGGTCTTGGCGAGGTTGATAAAAGCTCTTATTGCCAGTGTCCACGGTGGGCATCTGTCCATCCACCCCTAAGCCCAACCCAAATGGTGCGTTCCAGCACATGGGTCGGTTCAACTGTTCTTAACATATTGTCAGCTCAGAATAGCACAACAAGGAAGGAAGGCTTACCTCTCCTTGATACCCTCCATCTCGTCGTCCAACATTTTCCCTAGTCCATCCACTTTGACCGTTAGTTCCATTATCCGTTGACTTAGGGTTACTGGTTGGTCGTCCACGGTGTGTCTGCGCCTGGATTTTGATCGTGAGGGAATGCCAGCTTCCGCGGATGAATGACGATATGGCAACGGTGAGCAGAAGCCCTCAGCTTAAGAGGTTGGCACCGCCCTCGATCGCTCCGCACGGTCCATAACGCAACATTATTATTTTTATATATAACTGTTGGGACGTAGTGCGCCTACGAATCTGGCGTGCAGGTTTCCCAAGGATATCGGTTCGGAGTCTCACTTCAGAATGGCGTAATAACTGTGCGGGGTCTACGCAGAATCCGCGGAAGCGTTCATGTCTATTGCAAAAGTCGGGTTCGGGACTCTAGAGTAGGAGCACGCTGTAAATGCACGTTTTGGTCTGGTTTTTATCCTTGAGGCAACGTGTTTGGCGATTCGTAGCATCCTGGCGTTCCGTTATTGAGTAAAACTGCCAAGTGGCCAGACCTATCAAGCAGAAATACTAGCCTTGAAATATCTTTCCAGTATATCATATTTTGAGTGGCAGAAATGGCTATACGTCTGGGATGGCCAAGGACAGAGGACCGACTTGTGAGGTTATGATGAATATATGTGAAGCTACGAAATGCGTGCATCGGGAGAGTGCGGTTTCTACGCGGAAGTGAATTGCAAGAAGTCGAGAGGCAGTAGTTTGGGGTCCGAGGTGCGGGTTCCCTGAACGTTGCGAGTACACCGTTCCATAGGGCCCAAAGAGTCGTGGCGGGATGTTTGGGTACGGCCAATGGCAGGGTCCTCGGGTGAGATAGTGAGGGGTGGGTGTGGAAAGGAGGAATAATCGGACGGACAATGAATTTGAAATTGTAGTTGGTGGCGGTTGTGACTGTTTTGGTTGAACCGACCCCTCCACCCATCCACCACAATCACAACCGTCCGTTCTCTGTCTTCCTCTTTCCAATGCCTCTCGCACTGCTGGTGGGGGGCATTGACCTGTTTATGATTTCTTCTCATCGCCACTGATGAATCCGTCGAAGCCGTCGAGGTTATCGGTCAATCGGCACATCAGACTTCATAGTTGAAGAGCACCCAACTCGCGCACTTATAATATGGTCATCCACCTTGTAGCTGGAGTTCTAGGACGGGTGTAGGATGGCGGAAGGTTAGATGGCCATTTTCTTGGTGGAGGCGGGAAAGGTTGTTCAATTGACTCAGAATCGGTGCGCAAATCCCTAGTTTGTCTCGCACATTCCTCTCTTCATGCATTGAAAGCTAGGGTGTCCATCTTCGAGTCGCTATTCAGAGCCTGAGGACGATTTTCACCGTCTGGTTGCTCGACCCTTCTGTGGTCGACTTGGCAACCCAATTTTTGGCCTTGAGGTCCGCTATCACTCGTTCCAGAATAAATGCTCGAACAACGGGATATTCAAGATGAAAATGCTTTACATTGTGCACTTCATCGCACGCTTTGCAAGTCCTAGGCGATGCTGCTGTCTAAGGACTATTATCAGGCCATGACGTCCTTGTTGTCCGGTGCTTGATCCAGTCTGAGTACAACATTCCCGGTCCCGCTATTTCATCGATATCCGCCTTGGTTGTCCTCAAATTCGCGCCTTTGGAACTAAGACTTGGGGATATTCGAAGCGCCTTTTGGAGATTTGGCGCCCATCATGAATCCACTTGCCGAATCTTGAAGCTTGATGCAGGCATAAAGTTCAGGCGTTGTGCTCTCCTACGACAAATCGATCGCCTTCAATTTCACTTTTGGGGCCATATGCCACGGTCTTGAAGAGATGCATATCTTCGCGTCAAGTTTCTTGGAACTTTGGGCTGGTTCCGACCTGCCTTGAGGCCAACCACAAGATATCGACTCTTGAAGCAGACAATCTTGATTTTCTTCGTGGAGGTACCTCAAGAATACATCAGTCTTATTCCTTGGTGGAGGTTTTCAAGAAGGAGGCTGCATTCCTGACTCACATCATTCGGGGCGCCTTATATCCGCAGTAGCAGTTTTCCACACGGCGTGGTCACGAGTGTGCTGATGTCGCGGGAATGGTATTCTGACTACGTCGGAGAGCGTGTGGATCTGCTGGAGTCGGGTTTGGTGGGAAATGTGGGAGGATGGCGGGGATTGTGGGTGACTCGAACAGCACTAGTGGGGGTGTAAAGCGACACCAGACGCCATCGATCTTGTTCCATAGTGCCTTGGTTGGATGTACGGCCATAAGTTGGCCTCGTTCCACACGAACACTACAGAATCGTCGCCATCGCACTGCCTGGTCAGCTGGTGACCCATGCGCACATTGCTTATCGAGGTGACGACTATCCGTAAGGATGGGGGCGAGAGCCATGCATGAGCCCAGCGATGAGATGGATTAACAATGACACCAGGGAAAGGGCTAGGGAGGGGAACAGAAGTGTCGAAAGGGACGTTGTGCTGGGGATCAGATCATCCTGTGTCGGTGCGCTTATGCAGTCCTGAGAGGTGACTACCCTGATGGAGGATTCCTACGAGCATCTTTTGAGCCTTAGTCGGCAAGGGGGTCGGAGGCATGATGGATTGTATCTGGTAATGGCGACGGTTGAGAGGGCTATTCCGTACTCGTTGGTGCGCGGCTACTGAGGTTGGAGACCCAGTTCAGATCCACTGTCGCAAACGGGCTCTGGAGATGGAGGAGCCGCTCGGGTAACTGCTCGAGCTTTCTACGTCCGTTGACAAGGATTGTTGGGCTGGTGGTACTCTGCCGGGATGGTGTTGAGCTTCCATCTGATGGTTAATGTCAAACAGGTCTTCGCACCGTATGCCCTTTCCCTCTGCAACAGCAACTATCATCATATCCTTCTTCCCTGCACTTCGTTTTCTGCTTTCACTAATTCCCGCATTTGCGTGTGCCAGAGTAGGCGGAGGTTGAATTGCTGCCCATCAGGCGGTGAGATGAGGAGTGGAGAGGGTGGATGGGATTGGTTTGCAGGGTGCTAAGAATAACCTCCAAGTTGAACAACATCTTTACCGTGTACTATGCATCCTCACCCTACAGGCATTCTCGGATCCCGAAGATGGGTGGGGATCATGTTGTCCCGCAGAAGCGTATCTTGTCGCCGTCGGACACTTACACCTTCCTCGAACCCTGCCGCAAGTCCAGGCTACCACTGTCGAGTAGGGCATCGCACTACGGCGTCTTGACCTGCGACCAATGACAATCTACGGCCCGTACAATTCGAGGGTGCGGCATCTTGAACGTGGGGATTGTCGGTGGAGCTGCGCCCACACATGAACTCAAAAGAGGATATACCCGTACCTCAACGTACACCGGTCTCTTAAATGGCTGGCCTCTAATTCAGCCTTTCCACGTCTTTGGTTCCGCACCCACAACCCAACCTCTTTCGTTCTCTTTCCTTACCTTTCTATCGCCAGAATCCTCTCTTTTGCGTGTTTTCCGGCCCTTTTATCCAGTTTCGTTGCTTAAGGGCAATCGATTGCAATGCCTCCTGGTCACGACGACCCTGTGGGTAAAAATCTGCCTGGGGTTGACCCCCCTCGTCCTTGCACGATGACCTTTTCGGCTCAGCGATGTGAATTTCGTCCGCGCCCTCTCCTGCCCTTTATGCAAGTCAACGATGTATCCCAGTCTTCGTCTCAGGGCTTGCAAACAGTCTTGCGAACTGAAGCGCTGCAGGCGCCGACTTCGGCAGTTGCATTTCTGCATCCTCATGATCTAGTGAGTAGCTGTCATTGCGTGTAGATTTTTCGCCCTTTGACTGACTCTTATATCCTCGATGATCTTTTTCTCGGTTGTTTATATCAGCTTCATCCTATTTACGACTGCGCTAAAGACTTTATAGGAGGGATGGGAGGAAAAATGGCAAGTGCTGTTATTGTCATATGGGTGCCTCTTCGGAGTGGGTGTAAGACCCTATGGGATTGGGTGGGGGTGAGTTTCGCTTTGGATTTTTTTTTTTGACGCGCGCGACGGTAACCGATCTACGTACAGCGCACCATGGGACTCTTCAAAATGTGTGTTAGGAGGGTCGTGGGGCCTATGATTGGCTCGGGAGCGCCCACGGTTCGCGTTGAGATTCAATGAGGTCCAGAACACTCAAAGACGCGTAGCTTTGAAGGTACTTACATATGTCTCAAGGACGCTGGATTTTCGCCCGGCGAATATTTCACTCTATATTAATTACGGTACATAGCTCATCCTATTTCCTATTTTTTTTTTAAAAAAAAAAGAGTGCCGCCGAATTGGTATGTTGTCGTATCCTACATGAAATATGGAATTCAACCATTCCGACGCGTAAAATAAGTCTCGCCGTGCCAACCCTCAGAGGTTTCATGGAGGATCTGGTGGTGTTCTGCGAGCAATAGAGGCATTCAGTGCGATCGAAAAGCCACAAGGCCGTTAGGACAGTAAATGGCGGGATGAGTTGCACCCGCAAATGCACACATGAATGCTCGTCGTTAGAGCAGGTAGTGACGGTTGATGGAGAGGTCGGACAAGCATTGTTAAGTTACTCTATGCGTATTCAGACAAGAGTCGGGATGGGTAATCATGTAACACCGTCCATAAATATGGAGATTAATGGGAAGTCCTAACAACCCTTATAGTCAGCTGCTATGAAGGTGTTGATAAACAGAGTACACACCGAATTAATTCCGTGAAGAAAGTTGGACACAAGAGATTATTAAGAGGTGGTATTCGAGTCGGATGAGGGGGTAGGTTTCGATTCTTCTTCAATTGCCAATGGTCTTGGAGTGATTGATGCAAGTTCTTGCTGCCATCGCTCACTGTGGACATCCGTCCATCCACCCCTAAGCCCAATCCAGATGATGCGTTCCAGCACACGGGTCAGTTCGTTGTTCCTGCACATCGTCAGTCTCAGAAAGACACAACTAGGGGAGGAGAGTTTACCTCTCCTTAATGCCCTCTAATTCGTCGTCCCACTTTTTCTCTAGTCCATCCACTTTGTCTGTTAGTTCTGTTATCTGTTGACCGAGGGTCATTAGTTGGTCGTCTACGGAATCTCGGCGCTTGGATTGGGATCGTGAGGAACGCCAGCTTTCGCCGATGATTAACGATACAGCAACAGTGAACAGAAAACCTTCAGCTAGGAAGTTGGCGCCGTTCTCGATTGCTCTGAGTTGCATCATCAGTGAGGGCACTTTGAATATACAGACCAGCAGGCGTACCGCGTCTCTGAGAGTGGTCGAATGAGTCGTGCGGGTTCCCCGAGAATGTTGGTTCGGAGTCTCACTTCGGAACGGTGTAATAGCTGTGCGAGGTCTACGCAGAATCCGCGAAAGCGTTCATGCCTATTGGAAAAGTTGAGATTAGGCTTGTAGAGTAGTAGGAAGCCGTAAAACGTACTCCTTGGCCTGATTTTTTATTTTTGTTGCAATGGGCTTGGCGACTGTCTAGGAAAGGAACGGAACAGGCGAGTAAACCAGTAGATAAAGCAAAGAGTTGCATGTTCGTTCGCGGGAACCAAGAGACCAAGAGAAAGAAAAGCACCCTTTATTTCAGTTCGACTATTATGAGGTGTGGGTTCAGATAAAGCGAAAGGTTGCTCACCCGAATGAGGAGGGTAGCGATTTTCACAGAGGCCATGCTGTGATGTGGGCCGAGGTGATTATTCCAGTGTTAGAATGAGTGTGAACGATGTAGTAGTAGATTGTGAGCAGCAAAAGTTCGCCCTGAGCCGATACCAAACGCGTACTCGGCACCGAGTATGGCTCCGAGACCGGGATCGGCCCGGCGGGTCCCAATGTCAAGCTGGTTCGTAGGTCGCAACTGCTTGCACCTTGGAATCTGATAGGTGCCATGCCTTTGAAACACTAAATCCCTTTGAAAAAATTTTCTGCTCGTCAACCACACCCCATTCATGAGAACTCCTTCTCTCACATGCCTACAAGCAAGCTCTCGCCAAATTCCTGGTTCATGAGTGCCTGTTAATACTCGACGGTAAGATTCCTCTGACTCATAGCACCAAACCAGGTTATGATGTTCTTCTCATGTCTTAGCACCCTCTTTTGACTGCAATCCATGTAGCGCTGCCCTCGCTGATTGGCTATCGCCGTGCAGATCTCGATGCTGCGAATCACCAGTGCGCCCTATGTTGCCTCAAGTTCACCAAGGGTTTACGTTCTTACACTATTATACCCCAGCTATGGCCGAAGGGCTTTCCATGCTGCTACTATTCAACATGTGTGACGTCGCTGCTATACGATTCAAGATGATATCTTGCCCTTGAATGCGAGATTGACGAACCGTTCGCGCTCGTTCATGAAGTGGCTTCTCGAACAGGCTGGTGAGTTGTCCACTGGTTTGGTCGCTCCCCTACTCGCCCGCTCATGCCTAGCAAGGTCTAGATTGTTTCACGATTTCTGTCGCTCTTTCGTATCCTGACATCTTCCCCCCGTCATGGTGCACGCACCAATCCGAGAATGCGATCTCATCTTTAGTCTGACTCATCCCCCCAAGAGTTCCTGCTGGCGAAACCTACAGAGGACTCGTACATGGTGTCTCTGGTGGGAACTTTCCAACCCCAGAGAATACGACTCCCTTATAAAAATCACGTCTTCAGCCCACTCTCCCCCCCTAGTAGTCCCCAAACTACAGCCCATTTCATAATGGACACCAACTTCACAACACTCCTTACTTTCATCATGGCTGGCGTCCTCATTGGTTTTTACTTCCCGGCGGGTGGTCCATCCGCTGGTCGGAGGCCTCCGCCATCGTCACCACCGTCTAGTGCAAGCAGTAGCGGCGGCAATTCAAGATCTGCAGGAATTCCCAGCAACGTCGTTGGGTCTTCTGGCCCAGCGTAAGTCCATTCCTCTTCTCACTTCACAAAAAACACATACTGACAAGTTCATTAGCAGTAATGGTATAGTGACTCTCCGAGACACTGTACGTGCCCCCAGCACCCTCTCCACCACCTCCTTCGGCAGTGAGTCCTCTTCGACTCATGCCACGCGTGCACCAACTATCTTGGTTGATGCGCGCGCGACGTTGTTTTCAGCTGCCCGTGCTCACGGGTGGAGTGAACTCGACGGCATCACCATGGATGCGCTCGCCTTGCTTGGAACCTTACGAGGTTTCAACGCTGGAAGCGTTACCCAAGATGAAAATGTCTATCTCACTCGGTTCGTCTCACACGTCCTCCTGGGCGTCCTCTTTCGTCAACAGGGTTCGACGGTCACCGATGGCGTCCTTCGGGACATCGCCGCCAATTTCGCTAGGACCGGCCGTTTCGACCTTGGTGCCATCCCCTCCGCCTCTTCCTACCTCTTCGGCAATGACGAAGCCCTCGCGAATTTTGTTACCACCACAACCACAGCCATCGTCAACCTCGCCCTTGCCCTCGTTCACCGAGTCGATGAGAATCCGGAAGTCAGTTGGGCATTCCACCAATTTGCCCAGAATCCGTCTTCTTGGTCCCGCTACATCTTCAATGTCGAGGTGATTGTTCGCCTCCTCCACCATGCCCGTGGGCCCTCGTTCCGTACTCTTACTGTCGCCTTCCCCTCCTCCAACTCTCGTCGTGGGGGGGCCGCTGCTTCTTTCGTCACTAGCATTGTCGAGTTCTTCAATGCCCACTTCCTGGGCTACGGCGGTGGTATGGGCATTGACGTGGAGGCAGGGATTGGGGGCATGACGTTGAGTGATAGTGATGTTGAATATCTCGCTTCTCTTTTCGTCGCCGCGTTGTTGAGGTTCCACGCTCGGGACATTGGTGGGGCTCCCGCCAAGTTCTGACCTGCCCACTTCCTTCTTATTCGATGACTTGATATACTCGCTCTCGCTCGTTTTCGTTGCTACTTGCTTTCTGCTTGCTTTGTGAATATGCTTTGAATGTTTTGTTGATTGCTTTGTTATACACGCGTAATCTTCTAACATGACTCGTTATGCTCTCCCGTCTCTCATGTTGCGTTGTGTATGTAGAAAATATTTTATATAATAGTCCTATAACTTGTGTTCCTATGCACCGCCAATGTAAGACGCCCCATGATCATGTGCTGCGCGTAAGCGTGGCTCGGTCCACAGCTCTGTTATCATTCAACCGGTTGGGGTGCAGACTTCTGGATCCTCATAGAACAACCACTGTGCACCGGATTCTAGAAAGTTACCTCAAGGCAATCTAATAGCTGCTTGATAAGGGCCGAGGTGACAAGTCTATCCATCAAGAAGTTGATATAGTACCTGTGCAGTGTCATAGGCTGCACAGCCAGATTGCCTCATGCTGGTCACCTGGATGACACCATGTCAAACCTTTTGGAGGTTTTTTTGTGTCTTCATTGATCTATGACCTACTAGAAAGTTTAAAAATAGGTGTAATTTAGCTGATTAGGGACAGAGGATGGTTGGAGGTCTGGACTGGAATTTTCTGGGTTTTTAGGAGGGGTTTGGTGTTGAGTTTTGGCGGATCTTAGATTCACACCTGTGGTGAATGTTTATTTCTTTATGATGCTCAATTTGTGTATTGTATGTAACAAGAACAAATCATAGTATGTAAATTGAGAAAAATCAATTCCATTATATAAATCAAAAAGGAAAGAATGTAGCATAGAAGAAAAAAAAAAGGAAAATCTTAGTATCAACATCACACCCAGCTCTGAAAAGATAATCAGAAACTGTTCAAAAAAAAAGCAGAGAGGATCAAGCTCACCTTTAGTATCAACATCACACCCAGAACTGAAAATAAAAAAAGAAAACATTGAACAATAATTCAATGATCAAGAGATAAGACACACCGGCAGAACTGGGTGGACCCGTGGAGGTGGTGGAGAGGTCGTATAACGACCGTTTAAATTGAAGCCGTAAGAACGGCACGAGCTAGCAACCTTGTCGGGTAGTAGGTATCGACGGACGACGTCGTGGGGGCATAAAAAAATGCCGCAAAGGAGGTGGCGGCGGGGACGGGGGGTATCATGGTCGTGGTCATGGTCGTGGTCGTGGTTGTGGTACCGGACGAGGTTGAGGAAGAGGCGGACGCGATGGCGGCGGAGTGGAGATCGAGGTGCTCGTAATTGGTTGCCCGGTTGATGGCTGATCAAACGGGACACCAACGAGGACCTGGATAAAATATATACTTTTTTTTAAAAAAAAGGAAAGCTTTCACGCCCTTTGTCTCGAGGGCGGGGAACGGTAAGCTTAGATCGATGAGTGTGGATCGATCAGGCGGCGGGCGACTAGTGCATGTAGACGGAGGAAGGGGGGGGGGGGGGGCGCGCCGTGAGCGGAAAGCGTATCAATCGCGAGATGTTGGGGGGCGAAGGAGGGAGCGACGGTGGTACGGGTAGGAATAAATTAGGCTTTGGGGTGTTGTTTGTCAGTGGTAGGCTTTATACCTAGGAGCCGGGGCATGGGTGTTTGGTTCTGGAACAATGGAGAAGTCATGGGCAAGTATGGATGCTGTGTATTCTAAAATCAAGGGGACGTACCCGAGAGGAGTCACCGAGGATGTCGTTACGAGTTCCTAAGTCAATAGGGGGCTTGAATCTGGGAAGTGGATGACTCGGGGAATGGGTAGGAGAGAGGGAAATTTCGGGATGGAATCTAGCGCGAATGTGGTGGTTCGGTTTGGTTTTTGGGATTCCAGAGTTGGGGTTGGGATTTGTCGTAGTTTCGTCGCTGTTCTACGAGGTTCTAAGGTGCGATGATCAGCTGTGTCAGTGTACATGAACATTGAGCAGCCTGGGATCGAGATCGGGTGGCTGTGGTGATCGTGGGGGTACTCATTCCGTTCGGTAGCGATGAGCGCTGAGCGAGTCACAAACACTACTTTTGGCAAGTGATATTCATTATTGTGCACTTGCAGGCAAAGTTGTTGGACATGGGAAGATGCTGCGGACATGCGGAGTGATGGAAGTTCTAGGTGAACAAAAATGTGATAGCGACTGCGGAATAGTTAATGAGATGGTGAGAGGTAGCTGCGTACTAATTATCCAAGTCTATTCCATTAGTACAATATCCTCAGCAAAGGCCCAATCTTTCTCTAACGTGACGCATCGTCTCATTTGACAACTCCTTAGCCTTTCTAGCGCCCTCATCAGCCACCTGCACAAGATACACCCTCTCTTCGCACAGTCGCTCAAACTCGGCCTGCGGTTCTCGTAGGAGTTCAATCACGGCCTCGGTAACATCCGCCTTCAACGCGCCGTGCCCTTTGCTCTCGTATCGACTCGCGACGGATTCCACATCCTCTTCGCCGCATGCGGCGAGAATCGTAAGGAGGTTCGCGGTGCCCGGGCGATTAACGGGGTCGTAGGTGATGCCTTGGATAGAATCAGTCACTGCACCGCGGATTTTGGACTTGATTTCAGCGGGGGTATCGGTGAGGAGGATGCGAGATTGGATGTCGGGTGCTGATTTGGACATTTTCGAGGACGGGTCTTTTAGGGAGAGGATGCGTCGTGATAGCGCTGGCAAGGGTGTTTTTTGGTTCGATTCTGTGGAAAGGTGAAGAGAACGTACTGTTGACTTGAGCGGGTAGAGGGAAGAGAGGCCCCTTTGGAGATTTGAATGTACGGTTGAATGAGTCGGCAATGTCGCGCGTTAATTCGAGATGCTGAGTCTGGTCATCGCCTACAGGAACGTGAGTTGCGCTTTCGCGAAGATCAGTTTATATAGGGAGAGTTAAACACACATAAACGCACCGATAGACCAAAATGTCGGCAGCTTGTAACACAGGATACGTGAACAGTCCAGCATTAAGGAGCGACTCGTCAACGTCGGCCTCTTCTGCGTTTCGTGAAGTCGCTATGCGGGACTTCCAAGTTGTCATCCGGCGCAATTTCCCAACGGGGGTCATGCAATTGAGAATCCATGACAGCTCTGCGTGATCCTGATTCTGTAATGCGTCGTCAATGGTGGGTTCCCGTGGCAATATGCTCAGCTTACGTGGTCCTGGTGAAAGATAATAGACCGCTTTGGGTCGAGTCCAATTGCAAGGAGCGCCGCAAGCATATTCCAGCGCGACGTAGCAAGTTCCTTCGGATCCTGGGGCAGCGTCAAAGCATGCCAGCCAACAATCATGAAGAGCAAGTCATCCTGCGGATCGGCAGTCTTTTGGAGTTTGACCCAATTCGAGAGTGCACCGAGGTAGTTGCCTAGCTGCCCGGTGTCAGGTTTGTCTAGAGCACAGAGCAAACAACTTACATGCGGAACGCCTGTGGGCTGTATGCCAGAGAGAACGACGCGCTTGGAGTTGGAGTGGATGGAGCGGCGGCCGAGAGATCTGGCAGAGTTGGCCACAAGACGAGAGAACATTTTGGGCACAGCCACTTGTTCTTGTCGTCTTCTGATTTCCACTCACCCCCCCTCTTATCCATGGACATCGTCCCTTTCGACGACCTCCCAGGCGCTGCCTTTGACTTTCGCAACGTTAGAAATGTCTTCGAGGACGCCGCTGCAGGTACCATATTTTCTCTACAATTTATTCGTCGTGCTGAGCAGTGTATTAGACATGCATCAGGAACAGATGTTGTTCATGGACGGTTTCACACTCCAGGACGCCATGTCCGCGTTTGAGGTGATCACGTTGCTGCTATCGCGACACGGCGCTCATGGAATGCTGCTCTTGGTCAGATTGGCGAACCTCGCCTTGATAGTGGATATATACCACCAGGAGACAACAGGCCCAAATTCAATCCTCTCGCACCGCTGCTACCAGAGGAACTATGCTGGATCATTGACAGATCCTTTTCTTACGAAGTGTATCCTATTGTGTCCCTTGATTTCCCCCAGCGCTAACGGACCCACAGATGGAATGGCACAACGGCAACTTCATGTCGCACACAATATTAACCTTTCTCTACATCCATCACCTCGGCTCCATAGATCCAGACCTTGTCCCAGCCCTATTTCTCACCGCCAACAATCCGGATCGACCACCCGAGTATATTACTATCGTTTTGAGAGCTGCAGTCGCGGGTTTGCTCAAGTGTTGTGATTTGACATGGAGAGAGCTGTCCAAAGGCGCGGTCCAAGACGTACGCTGAGCCTTCATTTTATTCATCATCTCCAAGTCACCATAGCATTACGCATTAGACTGAAGACTGGCAAAGTGATAAATGTGAAATTTATTTATTGGAGGGTACCCCTGTCAGGGTTGTCACTTCTATGTTGGAGGAAGCATCAGTTTGGGTTTCGGACTCGGAAAAAGGTGAGCGTGAACGTGACTTTGGACCATATCTGGCTGGCTGATGTTGAGGCTGCAGTACCTTATCAATGGAAGGATCCGCTAATATCACGGCTGCAACTCCGTAAAGTGAGATTACATCGCGGATGTCTGAATAGTCTGTGTAAACTGAACAGACGCTATTCTAGACATTTCTACAACTCTTGGATACCAACGTCCATAGATCCCCCGCGCAGTTCAAAAGTTATGTTACTATCTGTCAGGAGTTCGTCAACAAATTACGATCGCAGCGGTTACCAGAACTGCCTCAAGATTCAATCGCCCGCCACACCTTCGACCCTTATATTTCGAGACGACTAAACACAGTCGTTCCTATACGCGTGCTAGCCATTGGTTCCCCCGAAGAAACGTGGAAAGCCTTTGATATTTTTTTTGAAGACTTGAAGGAAATCAGTCGACTGGCAGCTGTCCATAGCTTGTCGACGTGGAAGGTGCGTGCACCCCGATATTATCCATTTGACCCAGGTATTCATGTCTTTCATAGGCTGTCGGAACCCTACGCGTATGGACTGCGAAGCCCCCAATACAACGGCCATATATTCGGTCACTGACACAGGTAACCTCACCGATTTCCTTGCTCTGGGTCGAAGCTCACCGTGTTCGTTGTACAGTCAGCTTTTTACGATGGGCTACTTGTCTTCGACCGCCACCCTTTCGTCTGGATAGTCGACAAGTTCTTCTACGAGACCATTGGCATCTCTTGGTCGTTTTTCCGGTCTCAAGTCAGTCAAAGATGGGTTGGAAGTTCGGTGCCGCCTTTTGATATCCTCGAGCGTGATATATACAAAGTATCTTCTGCCCTGTCTAGATGCAAGGCCCACGAAGCTGATGTATTCGTTTTCGTAGTTGATCATCCCGCATATAAAGGGGAGTTGGAGTAATCCTCCTCGAAGACGACGACATTTGATGAAGTCACTGGTCGGGTGGCATCGCCTGTATGATACATTGACAGAGGCAATGTTATATGTTGACGTTTCCGTGAGTCTTGAGCCTTCCAAAGTGCCCATCCATCCTTTTTTTTTGAAACTCAATTATCGTGACTGATAGGACCTTCCACGAGGCAACATATTTTCTGTCATTCCCAACGTCGTACTCCTCTGGCGATTATCTTCTATCCGCGAAATCGTGTTTTCTGGGTTCCAGCTGGAGCTGTACGCGCCAGAGGAGAGGACGTCTGCGTATTGGTATCTGACACAAGTGTTTGAGGCTGAGCTGGCGTGTTACGAAGCTTTGTTGCCTGTCGTGGCCACAGGTACGTAGTTTTCTCCCATCTCACTCACTGAATTTTTACTAACAAGTTCGCAGATACGCCCGCACACCGTGAGATGGTGTATAATCAGCAAATGGCTACCGCACTTCAATCCCTTTGTACCTCGCTTTTTATTGTACGTCCCAACTTCCAACTTCCTCCTCTTGTAGAATATTGATGTGGCATACAATGGTATAGATGACAATTCCATTACTCTCGTTCAACTGGAATCGGACAAGACCGAACTTCTTCAGAAGATACAAATGGGCGTTTAAGCCGGACTATGAGAAATTTGAGAACGAGCCAGTTATGCATCCGGATTGGGCAGGGTTTATGCAGGCTTGTTTGAGAGTGTTGAAGGTATGTTCGTTCGGGTGTAGGAGTTGTGGCTGATGTTGATTGTTTTTTTTTGTTAGGGGGGACAAAGTGACAATGTCGCACTGAGGGAGGGTGTCGAACTCGCAGTTGGGTTGTTGAGGGATTTGGCGGGAATTGGGCTGGTTGATGAGGATGGTGATACTAATGTTGATGTGCGTGGACCGAGACTTGGAGCTTGGGCAGATAGATGGGTCGACGAGAGGAAGGAGGTACGAAGTTCTTGACTCCATTTGTTGATTTGTGCAGGGCTGAAGATCCTTTTGTGCAGTTCGTCCAGCGTCTAGTAGACATCGCCGAAGGCCTCTTCGCGACTTTCCCCCCTCCATCTTCCCATCCATCACCACCACCTCCAAACTCGACCTTGACTTCTCCACCTCCTCCCTCATTGGCATCATCATTTCCTTCATCCACTGCGTCTTCCACGTCCAGGTCAATGTCAATGTTTAGCTCAGGGGACGAGACGGCGGCGGCGTCAGCAGCTTCTCTAACTACGACTGAGCACTCCCGCGAGGAGTCTGAGGTGGAACTTAAGATGAGATCTGGCTCGGGCGTCAGTGCGGGTGGTTTTGGTGGTGGTGGGACAGGAATAGCACGGTTGGGTGAGGTTAGGTTGCGCTGGGATCCCAATGTGCATCCATGGTTCCCGATTCCAAAGGTTACTCATCAGGTTGAGGAGGATTAGTTGGATTGGCTTTGGTTCGTTTTTTTTAAAGGCTTTCGGTGGGGGGGGAACTGCGAATAGCGGAGGGTGAAAAGTATGTTGTGTGTCTTTTAATTCTCGTTCCTTTCAGTCTGGTTCGTCGTAATGGGTCTTTGCAGGTTGTGTAAGTAGTTGACGTACCAGAGCACAATATATCTCCGCCCCTCGTTCTCTTCTTGTTTGGTTGTATTGGACTCATTTCCGTGACGACCACCTGGACATGATCCAGCGCCCAAGTGCTATGCTTTCGTGACATGAGTAGAAAGATACTTTGCTTGGCATGCACTACATAATGATAGAGATCTTTTTGTTCTCTGCGCCACCGACCCCCCACTTCATTAAAGCATCTGACCTCTGGGCTACATGACCATACAGCTGGTACTGGACCTCCACGGGCTGCGTGGCCCAAGCTCTTGCTGAAAACGTTTTTTATTGGCCTAGATCTCTGCCCAAGAGCTTGATCAAAATTCACGTACAACTGCCCCTATGTAAGGATCCCAGAACCCGGCCAATGATGCTCGTTACCACTTAAAATTTCTGACGAGGTTATTAACACCGGTCACCCTAGACGAAACATTTGTCAAACATCGTTGCTCTGCTCATAGTGGTTTTTCGCGTCCGTGAGCGGGACGCTTGCTTAAGGCGACTGCTGGGATACTTGTTCACCTGCTCCGAAACTTTGTCCTGAAGGGATGGAAGTGTTTGGAGGAGGCAGTGTGTTGTTATCCGCCGATTGCTGCTGGCGATCCAGATCCGTTGAAGGAATGCAATGGCATTTAGTAGTTATCATGGGGGAAGTCCGTTCAAACAGAAAAAAATATGGAATGGAAAACTTTGCTTCGTTTGAATCCACGGAGATACAATTACAAAGTGGCGGGGGGTATCATGATCAATCCCTCCTATGAGACGAAGACTCCTTCCCAGTGATACTCTCAAACCCATGCCTGATGACACCAGCGATCCGACGATCTTTCGCCTGCTCCAATGCACTCTCGTTCTTCTGCTGGCCCTGCTTCAATACATGTTCCTGGACGAAATCGATCGCTACGACAACGCCAACACCAATGAGCACCTGTCCCCCTCAATAAATGTTGAAAACAACGCGCACGAACCTTTATCCAAATGATCCTCTTCAGCTTCACCTTTAGCACCACCACCCAACGCATTGTTCACTTTATCCTCAATCTTCTCACCCAACGTGTGTGGCTTTGGAGGCTCCTCGTGTTTCCCACCATGCAACACATCTGAGATCTTATCAACGAGGCCGTGAGGCTCTGGTGGAGGAGGTGGACGGGCGGGTTGTTTCTTTTCGCCTTTCAGTGCGTCCCCGATCTTCTCGAAGATGCTATCCGATTCCTTGGGTGCGGGTGGTGGTGGAGGTGGGGTCTTCTTGCCACTGAGATTATCCACGACGTCGCCGAGTTTGTCGAGGATGGTGTGGTGCTCGGGTGCTGGAGGTGCTGGTGGCGGTTGTTGTTGGGTGGTGGTGGTGGTGTGGGTATCGGAGATGTTTAACTTGTCGGCGAGTTTTTCGAGGAGGTTGTCTCCTGATTCTTTGTGTTTGGGAGGAGGTGCGGGAGTGGGTTTGGTTGGTTCATCGTTAGATTCGTGATGATGTCCATGTGTAAGGTTCTTGAGGACGTCCATGGCGGAGAGAGATGATAGATCTGAAGAGGACAGTTAACTACCGTCGCGATATCATGGATTCCTATTTATATGTGTATCCCCATGATCAACTCCGGTGATGATGGGAGGGATAAGCGCTGTAAGCATTGGAAATTGAAATGTAAACCTGTGTCAATATTGGAATTCCTCCGTTCCAAGGGTTTTTGGGTAAGCTATGCATGTACAGCGAGGGTTACCCATGAAGATGGAAGTTGCCAGACGCTAAGGGAGCCCGACTGATAGCGATGAGTGGACAATTCGTGTTCAGAGGCGTCATGATCCAAGTCGGACGTTGCGGTATGTCGGGACTCGGGAATAACGTTGCATCGGACCTATTCTCCTCCCGGAATTGGCCGTTATGGATGGCCTGTCGCAGAGCAGAGACGAAAGCACTGAGAAGGGGATATCCCACAGATTTTTTGCAGAAATGAACTGAAGGATTGGAAAAAGTGAAACATACACTCCGCTCTGTTAGCCCCCGAATTCCGTCCATGTTCTTGTATCCCAAGGGTGGGGTAGGACCATCGGTTGCGGGACACAGGTTCTCTATAATTGAAGGAGCTCTGGTTTTGGGTTGTATATACCCGACTGCAGAATTAGTTGGTGCACCGGGAAGTAAGACCCGGCTCAATGGGATCAAGGAGCCAACTTCTACTAGAGTTTGATGACCTTTTCAGCTTGGGCGGACATTATCGTCGTAGGAGCCGCTTGTTCGCACTGAAAGGGTTGAGGCGGGTATGGAGGAGAAGGAGGTGCACGACTTCCGGTCGCCGTCCATCGGATCACTGCATCTAACAAGTAAGCTTGATAGAAAAAGTCTGCGTACTATTTCCATCCACAGGAACCTCTGAGTTTTTCAGTGTCACCTTCGACGATGAGGGCAAGGTGCCAGACATTGCAGAAAAAAATAGTCACCTTCAACTATTCAATTGCTCCCTACCAGGGTCGAACTGGTGATCTCCGGATTTCATAACCAAATGGTTACTCATAACGTAATATGAGACCGGCGCTCTAACCGACTGAGCCAAGGAAGCTTGAGAAGTAGCCCAAGCTGTGGATTATATGACCTCCGCAGGTGTTTTACTATACGACTGACTAGCTTACATGCATATCGACAGCCTGCATTATGACTGACTAACGATACCTATCAGCGTTCTCCCTGTGTGACCATGAGCAATTAACGACAGAACGCTTCAAATGGAAAACGCACATTTATTTCCCAGCGAAGTTCCCAGGCGGACTGTATCTACAGATGATGATGTACTTGGATGGTTGCTGGAATATCGTTCCTCCACGACAATTGGCGATTGCGCAGGCAACATGCCTTCCACTCTTCCAGAGGACTTGTGCAAAGTGTCCCGTTGCAGTGGAGAAGCCCGGGTGGTTATCTGATGAAGAGCATTGGCGTAAGGTGCGATTCACAAGCAAGTGTTAATACGTTCAGTCGTACTTGGCTATTATGGAGAACAATAGTCAGAACAGTGCAGGTGAGACGAGGACGTAGCACTCACAAGCTTCGTCCATCCATGCCTTCCAAACCACTCGAGAAGCCATAAGCATTTCTGGTACCAGCAGCCTAAGCTCGTCTTCAGAATCTTTGCATTTTAAGATAGAAGTATTAAATTCTCTCCATAAGCACCTTTTCCATTACTATGCTGGAACTTCCACTGGTTCGCCCATTGCTGAGTACCAGGATACGAAGCGTCACTCCAACTCAAAGGCTGAGCACCATAGTGTGCTCTATGGGCATTGTGCTGCCGCACAACTTCTGTCTTCCAATCCGCGACCATAACTTCGGTCGCGCTGGCAACATTGATAGCAAAGATGTCCAAGTCGTCAGCTGAGATGATGCTGGGAATGTTGTCTTGAAGCGTGAAGACAACTTGCCCAGATTCCGGAAGTACAGTGAAATTGATATCAGGATCGACTACGACGAGATTGTCACTAGATGTAGCAGGAAGAACGCGAGTGCAGACAGCGAGGAAAGCTGGGAAGAAGAAGGAGCCTTGAAGACGCATTACTGGGAAGAAGTGCTACAAGAGGATCTGAGAAGTTGTGTTTTCTTCATCTCGTCTTATATTCATACAGAACAGAGCTCCCTTCGTTCTCAAGGCTTCTTGCAGCGGGGCTTTGACATACATGAAGGGCTCTTTCCATCCTAGGATTGAGCATATCAGGAACATATACGTCCGAAGAATGGTTTCCGGTGCTTGATTGCTGCCTTGGCACGCAGACCTCACGAAATTAACTCTTGAAAAGTGAGGTTTCAAGTATCTCGCAGCCGGCGTGGACCAGATAGGGACTTTCTGGAGAATACGATATGCCGGAGTGCAGGTGTCAAATAACATTGGATATACCCTCGGTGGTAGTTGTACAATTGGCAGTGTTTCTTACTAACTGGTAGCATATCACAATCAAAAATGATTAAAAGAGTACCAATTTTACGTACCTTGTGGGGTAACCCCTGCCGTTTCAACATGCTAGATTACAATTCATCTCGTTTTGATCTCTGGTGAGGTGCCTGTATTAAATCAACCCGCACAACGCCCTCGCGTTCCCTCAACGCGCTCAAGACTTCTTCATGGATATTCTCCCAATCGGGCTTCGGAATGCTGTACAGCTGCACATCAGGTAGCGCGCCCACGGGTCCTTGATGTGCAAGCAAAGGATTCGCGTTAACAAGATTAGCTGGAGTAGAAAAATAAGGCGATCCAGAAGAAAGTGTTACAGCAAGATAAACGTTTGCGTTATGGTCAAGAGCCTGAGGCATTGTGGACAGATGATGAAAGGAGTTGATCAAACTCCCAATGTGATTGATCAATCACGATTCACGATAGCCTATTATTAGTCCTCTCCACATCCGTGCTTCTTTGTTGACCCGGTGTCGATAACTACAGCCTTCTCTACCATGACCTCGACTGAAGGTCTCCACACTGTTACCCTTGCATCCCAAGTCGGCGGGCACGCTGGTGTGCTCACGACTGAAGATGGCGAACTCTTGATCAAACCTGCCCTTCCACGAGAACTTGCGTTTTATCAGAAACTCCAGACCGACGAGGCATTCGCGACGCTCCGCCCCTATGTTCCCAAATTCATCGGAACGTTGAGGTTGGAAGGTGAACTGGATCAGAGTAAGCCACAGGAAGAGGGCATTGCAGTCAAACCATTCTCGGAGAAGAAAGATAAGCTTTTCTATACATTACATTACATTGACGCCCAATCATCAACTAACAGGTATCCCATAAACACAGTCCGTAGTGCTCGAGAACATTTCATACCCCTTTGCAAAGCCTAATATCCTGGACATCAAACTCGGAACTGTTCTCTACGACGATGAAGCCCCACCAGAGAAGGTCGCACGTATGCAGGAGAGGGCGCGCGTTACAACTTCACTGGAGACTGGTGTTTCTCTGACAGGCTTCCAGGTGTGACATATCATTACTGCACGTTGTTCTCTGTTAATTTAGCTCTAGGTTTATGATAATGTAACCGGGAAACCGGTGAGCATTCCCAGATCCTATGGAAAGTCCATCAAGGCAGCCGACCTGCCTGATGCCATCGCCAAATTCTTCCCTGTTGGGACGCCGGTCACTGAATCCTCGACAGAAGGCTCCAGTGGTCTCCCAGTCGCTCTTCTTCGCCCCATTCTAAAAGGTATTCGTGAGGAGGTCCAAGAGATTCGTAATGCTTTCGCAGAGCTTGAGCTGCGTATGGTGGGAGGAAGCTTGCTGATTGTGTATGAGGGGGATTGGAACCGGGCAGAGGAAGGTTTAAAGAATCTGGATTGTGATGAAGAAGATGAAGACGAAGATGAAGATGAAGAAAATGAGGTAGATGAAGGGAAGAAGAAGAAACCAGGACCACCATATGCAGTCAAATTGATTGACTTTGCTCATACCAAGGCTGTTCCAGGAGAGGGTGCAGATCAAGGTGTCTTGTTGGGGATGGACACTGTTTTAAAACTTTTGGATGGTCGCCTGAGACAGCTGGAAAGTCTGTAGAGGATGGTAATAGCAGTATTGTTTTGAATTGAAGCAAAAGGTTTGAGCAAGGCACGAGCCATAGCGCGACTGACGACATGCCCTGATCTCCTAAGACTAACTCGGCAAGTCCTGCAGGTTGCGGAATTATCTTCCCTGGCCTGTCAAGGGCAGATTATTCCAAGTCCGGGTCATTCCTTACGGAGCGAGGGACTGTGGAAACCAAGTTTTCTGGAGGGGACAGTCTTGAACCAGCGCACTGATGGCTTTATCCGCTGAGAAGAACCCCGCTCATTCCGGATTGGGCCACAACAGCCGCTACTCTACTGAGCCATTACCGGTAATTGTTTATTTAATTTATATATGGCTTCGCCACGGCCGCATCTGATCACGTCGCATTCAGTCCAAACTTTGCATTCAACCATGGCCTCTTCGGATGTACTCAACGAACTCCGGCAAGCCATAAAATCCAAAAGCAATATTTCTTATTCGAATGCGCAGGGCCTATGCACTTCACTCGCCACCGCTACCCACATTGTGCTCCCCTCCGGTAGTATCCCAAAGTCAACACCAACACGATACCGCAGGGCTGGGACCTCAGGATCCTCACCACAAGACTTCTACACCGTTGAGGCTCTCTACCTTGCATGGCTTCTACGTGATGCGGCTGGTGCAGAGTATATGAAACAGACGCGGGAAAATGGGCTCACTATGGGGTTTGTTAGTCTCACCGAGAGGAAAACTGTGGTGGATTGGCTAGAGGGACGGATATCCGACCACGATCAGATTGGACCTGTAGCTGAGGGTAAGCATCCTATTTGCTCTCTAACGAATGCATGTATAGACTTTTCAATTTTTTGTCAGCTGAATCAACTACGCCGCCGGGTTCACCTCCGCGAAACCTCCGTGCACTCCCTCAGGCCACTCAGAAGTCTGCCGCTGCGGAACTCACGTCGTCTGCTACGAAGCGCCGCTATGCGCCGGACTCGCATGATATTGACGTGGTGAAGAAGATCAAGCAGAGCGAAGTAGAATTGAGGGATCGAAACACTGTTCTGCGAGGTAACAAACCGAATGTATGTATCCATGCAAGAGGCTCTCTCGGACTTGTCTGACCTCTTGTCAGAACTTTGCTGCTGTGCGTACTGCTTACGCGGACAAGCTGAAGAAGCTGAGGGAAGCCAGTCGTTCCGGCGTGCCACAACCTGCCACTGTGCCAGGTGCGTTCTATCGCTTGGGCTTTGTCGGAAAGCTCTTTTTTGATAACGTTGATTTCAAGATACGAAGCTTCAGGCAAAGAAAGCCCGTTAGTGTCTTGGAATTGATTTCACTCTATTTCATTCATCCCTCTCCCTAGGCAATTTCCAACCGATCATCATCATTTCCTCCTCCCCGACCGCTCTTATTACAATGCACAATGTCAAACGTTTCCTGCAAGAATCTACGTATGCGACCCCTTCGAATCGTCCCTTACGCAGCTGACGCTATTCTGTGTTTCATAGTTTTGAGCACTCGCAAGAAGCTCGCGCACGGGCGGCAGCGGAAGGCAATGCCAGACCCGAGGATCTCATCGCCATTTACCGACGACGAACGCATATCGACTCTAGTGGTAAAGAAACTGAGACGCAAGCCAAGTATTTCGTTGTCGACAGTGTCGAAGCCTTGGCCAAGTTTGGTGCTGATGCTTGGGACCGTGTTGTTTGCGTGATGACGACGGGCCAAGCCTGGCAGTTCAGGCCGTACAAATGGAATGACCCTCGACAGTTATTCCATCATGGTGCGGTTTCATGCTCTTTAAGTTGGAGGAGTGTTGACAACTGTCGTTTTTTAGTAAAAGGTATCTATGTCTCG
This sequence comes from Podaxis rugospora, assembly GCA_018524415.1. Taxonomy (NCBI): domain Eukaryota; kingdom Fungi; phylum Basidiomycota; class Agaricomycetes; order Agaricales; family Agaricaceae; genus Podaxis; species Podaxis rugospora. The sequence goes on from JAEUWL010000511.1 coordinate 28,933, forward strand.
TGGTCGAATGATCCTCCAAACCCGAAGATTCAAGACTGGAATGTGACGGAGCTGAAGGTACGATCACATGCTTCAATGTGGCAACGCTACATTGACTTGGTTTCTTAAAGATTGACCCTCATCGGCGACATGTCGATAAGGCTGTCGTAGCACAGTTCTGGAAAACCCTTGACGCCTGGATTATGGCGAATAAGCCCTGGTTAATGAAGGCATAGAGATTATTAGCTGCTTATGAGGACTTTTGTACTTCTAGTTCACTCCCGCATTTTTCGAGAGCCCAAGGACTTGACATGTTGCTTTTTTACCTACATAAGCAATACCTTAGCTGTTTGTTAGAAGACGTTGATGGCATCATAACATTCAACGTCCGACATAGAGAATGTTTTCCATTCATCGATAATTTCTCCTCAACGCATCCAAGTCAAATTACAATCCTTGCCGCTCTCCTTACTCTACGGCTGGTTGTGCCAAAGCGGTGCTGAAACTGATGCCTATGGCCATCTTAGCGCTCAACCTTCACGGGTGTTGATCCCAAGGCTTGTCTTGAGGACCAGAGCCGGTAGTCCATACATCCCCATCTCCTTATGTCTTTCTGCTCCCAATACATTTTATTTTCTGAATTCGGCGATCTTCTGAGACATCCACACGAAGCTTTAAAAATCCCGCACCGTTTCCTCTTCCTTTCATCCTTCCTCTCCTATCGACTCCTATCTACTACTTTCTTGGTTATATTATTCATTCTGGCATGACTACGGTCCCTGGTTATGCTGGCGAAGAGAAGCGTTATACCTTCATGGTTCCTCCGGACTCTGAATCCGTCGCGTCTAATGAGCCCAAGCCGGAACTAGGAATGGTGCGCATATTCTCTTGCCAGCATGACAACCCGCCTATATAAACAACACTAGAATCCCTTCCGCATCGTCGAGATGGCGATAGAGATCCAACTTGAGAAGCTCCGTGTCGCAGAAGTCATGAGCGCGCGGGACGTACTTGTTCAGAAGTTATCCGACGCATATACTTCCATCCGCGAGAAGACGGAAACTATCGAACGGTTGCAACAGACCATCAATGCAACTGCGAACAATGGCAACGTGATGAGCAAAGTTACTCCTCCCTCGGATCAAACAACGGAGATCACTGAACTTCGGTCTCAAGTCGCCAACCTCGAGGCTCTGGTGCAGAATCTCCGCATTGGTTCGAGGAACGCTATTGGACCACCTCCCAAGTACGAGGAGGAGGAAAGGAGGGTGGGTGTACGACCTATGAATCCGCATATTCGCGTCTTCACGCGTGATTTTTGTTTCAGGACACTCCACTTGAGAACTATTCTACCTTGTCCATTTTCGACATTCAAACTACATCCCCTCTTGCAAACATACAAGCCGTCTCGATTCCTGTCCGCGAAGAAAGGGTGAGCGAATTCACACCAGTCCCAAGCGTAGGTCAGTGGTTGACTTTCGCTGCATATAGTCTGTGCAAACTTCGGTTTTAGAGGAACCGGAAGATATGGTCAATGCACGCTTTGCTATACTGGCCTCTATTCCATTGCCCGGTAACCCACCAGATGACACGCTTAAACCGATAGTCTTGCCACCCACGTGTACCCTGCACGAATTTCTGAGCTCTACTTCTGGGGTGAGTTCTTGTTAGATGCCCCGCCTGGGCTACCTCACTGACCTGGCTTTCAGACTCTTCGCAACTTGTAAGTATCCTACTTCCGAATCTGAAGCTGGGCATGCATACATGCCGTCTATATTGATAGGCTGGGAAACTATCGCGTGTTACAAAGCCTGACGACAAAGTGGTGTCCGACTCGCGAAGAGCATGGGTACTTCTACAGTCCTCTTTTCAAGTGCAGCACCAACCCCCGAGTGACGACCGCCCACCGGTGGCAGCAAGTAGACGTTACTGCCCGCATGAAGCATCCTACAGGTACCTTTGCAATCTTGACGGCTTCTTACTGACACACTTCTATAGATTGTTTCTATAATCGTGATGGCCTTTGGTATTACGCTGGCTCATATCGGGCATTCCGGTTGGAAGATTTGACAGTCAGAGAGTGGGCTGAACTACCTACCGAAGTATGTTGTTTACACATAGCGTCTCCTCAAGCTCAACGATTTCATTAGACAGCCAATTATCTCGTCAAGGATACCATATCTGGGCGTAGAAATGTTTCCCCCCAGAATATTTACGAAGTCAATCAACTCTACAACGCAGGTGCATTGAAGATTGCCTGCGTCGGTCTTCAGTGTGTTGGCTTCAACCAGGAGGTCTACAAATCCGTGCTCGACCACGCTGCCAAGTTCACCCAAGCGAAATGGAAATCCCCAGCTGCGACGGCGATGCCTATGGCTGATACGACTCACGCAATTACTGCGCCCTCTACTGGCACGAATGCGGAGACTGGCACTCCTAGTAACTTCAACAAGCAGTCGAACGCTCCCATCAAGTCATCCGCTGGCGCGCCACGGTCTGTCTCTCCCACACTTCTAGGGTCTACGAATATAGCATTTGGCGCGGTCGCCGCTGGACTCGGGCTCGGAAATGGCACAACTTGGAACACTACTACCACACTTCTGACTCCAGGCAACAATTAGTCACGGGATTGAGGATACGCAGTCAACAGTTCTGTGGTACAGCGCGGGTGTCGCGAAGTAACTCTATAAAAATAGCTTGGCTGGCTATTCTCGCTCTTCTACGATACAGTGGATGACCATCGTGGCGTTTAGAAAATTAAATCCAAATGATTTACGAAATGCGCTAAGGGCGATCAGGCCGACACACCGACACCCTTAACAAATGACTGAGAATGACCTATTATCAGTCCCTTCGCAGCTCTATGGCGCTTTCAACTTTCAACATAAGCTTGGTTACCCGCTTGGTTCCGTTTTAAGCGCCATAAACATGTTCACGTATGTTCTTGGGCCAAACACGTTACCGAGACTGACACGTATGCCAGGCAATAGCGGCAGGTTGGAGAGTGGTTTGCAAGTCATGGTACAACCTTCTCTCCATGCCTTTTCGGGCATGAACCTCTTCCGCAAATCCTAACTCTTGTTCGCCGGCAGGCAATCTAGTTTGATATACAAAGTGGTCGGATATCACTCTCAAGAATTCGCAACTTCCAGAAGCTTCCCTCCTGGAATTCTTCACCGTCAAGACACAGTGTAGCATCAGAACGACGATCATCGACCCCCGAATTCTTAATGCGCCTACCCCAAGGCTACGAGTAGTTGGCTGGCTTGACACTTTTAGGCAAGGTCCAGAACCAAAGGATTGATCCGCCTTCCTTCTTTTCCCACCAAGATTTCGTCGGTATCCACTCCCCCTGTTCGAAACAAGGGACATCATGGAGTCATTCACTGTTCGACTGGCTGTTTCTCTTTCCGCGAAAGAGGTTGGGGGTGCGGGTTGTTGGTGCGATGTGCCATACGAGAAGCATGTCTTGCGGTATTTTATTTGGACTGTGCACGTATCTCGAGGCAAGACTGCGGACATGGCGACGTTTGAGTTCTTGGAAGACTAGAATGTGGAACAAGTGCTCTTCTACCACGATGAGCCGATCGGAAACGTTGTTACTTCGTGGCAGAAACAGGATGGGGACTTGATCGATCTCATGTCGTTGGATGGTGGTGAAGAGGATGCGGCGCGAGAAGTCAAGGGCGTTGTACTATGTGTAATAGGTGGCGCTCTGATCGTGGACATTCTTGACTTTCCAAACTGACTATGTCACTTCTTTAGATCCAATTTTGAGCGTACATCCCGTTGGCTAACAACACGAAAACATAACAAGAATATACAAGAGTATGATAGCTTCAAAAAAGAAAAAAATAGCATTTGACAAAAATCTTACTCAAGCTGCTTCCCGACGGTTCACCACTCTCCATCCCTCCCAGCCCACCCTTCCACCGATCTTCTTCCCTGGAACCACCTCCCACCCGCCTTCTCGACACTCCTCAAGAATGGTGGCAGAGATAATACCTGCGGCGACTGGTGCCCAGGATGCTGCAATACACCGAAGCGAGCCATGCCCGAACACCAACTTCTGCGCCTCCTTCATCTGCGGATTCGGTGTGAGATAACGTTGTGGGTTGAATACATGCGCCTCGTGTGACCAGATCGCCCCAGTTTGAAGGACAGTCTCGATGTCAGCAACCTCGCGGACTACGTGCTTTCGGAAAGAGGGACCACGAATCCATGCATAAAGGCGTTCTAGGACGTTGAACGGGTCTCTCTGGGGATTAATGTCGGATTCATGCGTGCGAAGGCGGGAGATATGTTTCGATGGGGGGTGGAGTCGCATTACCTCTTCAACAAAATCCTTCACACTGAAACCTTGACTCCCGACGGTTTCAAAACGCTGAGTAGTCAAAGCCTCTGTCTGGAGAAATTCGTGGAAGAACGTCTTGTATGCCTCGGACTCTTGGATGTGAGCGATGGTCGTTGCGCAGACTCGCCACATTGTCTCCCAAGTGGGCACAACGAAATCGATGGGGTTAGTGAAGGACGTGTTAGACGGGACGAGATGACGTAGGTGACCATGCAGCTGTTGGAAAAGCTCTGGAGGAGGTGGGGCGTCCGATTTGGAGAGTGTCCAGAGCTCGTTGATGGACGATGTCACAAAGGCAAGAGATGAAATGTCGAGTTCTTCCACGTCCTTCCCGACGTCCAGCAAACAAACAAGGATAGTCCTCAGGACCACGATCTGCACGAAATGGTCGAAAGGAACCCCCTGGCTCGCGCTAGACGCCTTGTCGGATGGATACTCTCCCAGTGTGCGTCGGACTGCCTCGCCACAAGTCTCACGAAGCCTCGTCCATCCACGGGCTTGGACATCCTTGAGAAGTCCTCGCGAGGTTCGGACGAATTCTGCATGGACCTGTGGGTCCGGGTCGACAAACGTGTTGGTTAAGCCAAGAGCCTGCGCCAGGCGGGCATTGGCATCGGCTCGTTCCTTCAGGAGTTGTGCAAGCAGTATATTTGGTGGGGCAAGTAAAGCTCGAATTGAGCTCAAAGTCGAGTGAGAAGCCGCTCGCACATGCTGATGTGTGCGACGGCAGTTGAGAAGGTCATGGAGACGACGATAGAGGGAGGGAATAAATCCCGTGAATGGTAATATGACAACGAAAAGGAAGATGAAAAAAAGCTCGCGGGTACAAGGCATCTTTGCTCTGAACTCGAAAAGCTTACAGTCTACATCCGTAAATTCCATCGCCCTTTTATACAAATACCGTGGCTGATCGGTATTTGGCTCGCTAAAACACCGCTTTGCAGATGTCACCTGTCGTTTTTCGTAACATGGAGGCGTTATCAACCATTAACTACTGCGCGGTGATTCTGAACTTCTCCGTGGACCCTTCAGTAAGAACAGCACCAAAGTGCACGCGGGAGCCCCAAAATGTCCCCTATCACGAATGCATTCCGAACTTTTCCATCAAGTCAAAAGTATGCATGCCAGCTTTGCCAAAACTGGGACTCCGCTCGGTGTAGTATGTGCATTACAAGTCAGAATGTCTCTTCAAGAGTTGATAACTGAAAACAATCGCAGCATAGGCCAGGCGCGGTCCTTGTGAGGCTTGAATGAGATCAAAGAAAGAAAAGCACCCACGCTGCTACCTGCAGGCCATTTGAGGGGAAACATTTCAGTGTCGTGAAAGTGAACAAGCTAGAAGATAGGGCATAGTCTTGGGTCCTTCATTCCTAAATCGGGATCGTCAGGCAGTGTCGTGACGAGGCATTTAACAGCCCCCCTTTCCCGTCTGGAATTGTCTGGGATGTGATGGGTATCCCTAGAACTGCGCCGCATGCTGCAACCGTCATCGATTTATCCATGATCCTCGCCCATTGGTTGTTGTTACTTTTGAAGTGAGTCTGTTTCATCCGAAAAGGCTATCGATATTTCTCGCACCATATCTCTGGACCGTACGTACATATGAGGTATACAGCAGCACGACGAGATGTGTGTATAATTTAGATGAGAGGGGTGAATGCTGGGTAAGCATCAAGTCACGGCATTCATACAGGACTGCGACAACGTTCCAAAGATAAGAGTTCCACCCGCTCGAATAGACACTGATGATAGACAACCGTCGACAATTGAAACCTCTCTAATTTCCAGGAAGTCTCCAGAGCCTGTCCAGTAGATCTACTCCATTTTCTCGATTCTCAGTATCATATCGAGACAGCACGATTAGTTCGAGATATAAACATCCCACAGCCTCTCGCAAACTTATATCATTATTCTAGACTTCAACAACAAGGATAACTATGTAGCAGGTCAGGGGTTTAGGGAGCCTTGAATTTAACGGAGCCCTCACTGATTTATCAGGAAAATGTACCTTGCTCCTCATGTCTCGAGAGTGAAAGGCTGGGGGGAGGCGGGTGCAGGTGACAAAGGAGGCTGCGTTGCCTCAGGGAAATCGAAGTGGACCAAGGGGGCGGGGGGAGAGAAGAAAAGCCAAGGTGACTGGTCAAACCTTCAGATTGAGTTATACTGCAATACGCTGACAGAAAACGAACCAATCGGATAATCGAATCGAATATTACTACATCACTTACACCATTCCCCCGAGCCGCCAGACCAAAGCCGTCGCGAGCGTTGAATCCCGGTTATCGGTGAATAAAACATAACCAAGTAATTCAGATGCAAGACGCAGAATCTGTTCAACAAGGACGAGACAAACGAACGAGCGCATTTCAATCTCGCTAGATTAAGTTTTCTTTGCAAGAGTGGAGTATATGAAGTATCTAGTACCGGGCATCTTCTGCCCAACTATATATCCGGCATTACCATTGCCAAACCAGGTCGGCACACATCCAAGTACCCAAAATTACGAAAGAGATAAAATAAACTACGTCTAGATAGAATACCTCCACAACTACTTTACTATTTCCGCCCATCAACCTTCAGACTCGGCGAATTGACGTACTGCTTCAGCAGCGTCGACAGATCCGGTGGTTGATCCCACTGCCTCGCCGCACGCATGCCCTCGTTCGGACTCTTAATGTAATCAATCTTCGGTTTCTCTGGTCTCTGCGGGAAACCAGAAATGGGCGGAAGGCGGAGAGAAGGGGGAACTTGGGAGATATGTGTGCCATCCTGTGGTAGCTGCGTCGGCGAGGGGTTCGTCGCAAATGAAGGTGGGTGGTGCCCGCTAATCTCAGGATGTCGACGATGCCCTACTCGCCCCTCTGCCTCCACACCTCCCTCCGTTATCTCTCTCCTCGCACTACTCCAAGTCTGCTGCCACTGCTTCGCAACATCCCTCTTCCCCAACTGCTGCAACCCCCAATCCAACACAATCTCCACACGGTGCTTCAAATCCTCCGCCGCCTCCCTCTCAGGATACACAACATTATTCCTGAAATTCATCCACATATACAACACAAGGACTTTATGGAAAGTCTCCAACGTGTCGAGGACTTCAATCTTCATTTCTCCAACTACAGCCTTTGGCCGTCTTGCGTTTCTAGCTTCACCCGCGGCGGCGGCGGCGATGGCCTTGGCCCTCTCCATCTGCCACTCAACACGCATCAACGCATCCATAAACCCAAACGGTTTCACAACAGCCTCCAGGCTAACGCACATTTCATCCCTCTGCAATCTCACCATCTCCTCCGCAACCCTAACCACCATCTCATCCCTCCACGCCACGGGACTAGACATCAACATCTGCTTCTCCGCCCACGTTAACATACCCTTACTCCTCTCATCTATCCATTCACAAATCTCCGCTACACGACCCGGTATAGCGTACCTGTATGCCTTTGGAAGGACGGATGCATAGACGTGTGCCATTTGTACAGTTTCGAGGGTGGCATTCGATGGGAGGGCGGTGGCGATGCGGGCATAGGTTTCAATTGTTGTGGAGACGTGAGCGTGAGTGAGAGTCGGGGTTGATGGATGGGAGAGGGCCTTTTGGAGGAAGGGGAGGTCTTTTTGGTGGAGGGTTGTTGTGTATCCTCCAGGTGCTTCCCCCATGAGGGAATGCCCGTATCGGCCTGCACGACCGGCGATTTGTTTGGTTTGGGAGATGGAGAGCTGGATCTGGCGGTTTGAGCCGTCATATTTAGTGACGGAGTCGAAGATGATGCGGCGGATTTTCCTGTATAGAGCATGGAATTGTTAGGATATACTGCAGTGAATCGGGGTAAGTAGAGACGTACAAGTTCAACCCCATTCCAATCGCATCACTCCCAATCATGATATCAAATCCAGAATGAGGGTCATTAAACAGCGCAGCCTGTTCGCTCCGAATCTCAGGTGGCAGCTTCCCATACACAACCGCACATCTCAACCCACTCTTGCTCTCAATCTCCTGTTTGATCTCAAAAATCCTGCCCCGGCTAAACGCAATCACACAGTCACCCCTCTGTACCTTTGAGTAATCCCCATCCAAACTCTTTTCCTCCACCGTCAACGGCGTAAGCCGCTCATACCTCCTCACCTCAAGCTCATCTCCAGTCTCCTGTAACAATGCTTCAACAATCGGTATCGCACTCTCCTCGCCGCATAAATGGAGCTCGTTGGCGCACAGACCAAGGACAGCGGAAGTCCAGGCGAATCCACGATGGGGGTCACCAATCATCTGGATCTCGTCGATAACACCAACATCGTATTGGGGACGAAAGGCCAACATTTCGACTGTGCAGGAGAGAAGAGAAGCGCCCTCTTCGACGATTTTCCTTTCTTCACCAGTGATCATGTTGGTTTTACGAGCGTAAGCTGGGTTGATGTATTTTTGAGCTTCGGGGGCAATGGGTTGGTTTTTGAGTTCGATTAGGTCTTCGGGTTTTGATGTAGGTGGTGTCGCCTCCGCGGTGTTGGGTGGTGGTTGTTCAACTCCAAGGGGGATGATTTGTCCCAAATTCAACCGTTCCCAGATTTCGTGTGCGAGTAAACGTAAGGGTCCAGCATAAACACCGGTTTTTGCAGCTGCAAGAGCTCGCAATGCGTGATGTGTCTTGCCACTATTGGTCGGACCAACATGCATGATAATCTTGCGCTGCATCTTCCGTGCGTAGGGGTACTCCTCTGCCGGGCGTCGTTGGGCCACCTCTGCAAGGTATCGGACAGACGTGAGTGTATTTGGGTTGATTTTACCCTGGGAGGCAAGCGAGTCGAGAATAGCTGAATCTTCGGTGTGAAGACACCAGGAGAAGAAGATATTGCTGAAGATGATTTCGGCCTCCATTTGCCGCACACCAGGTTTCGAGGGATGCAGGTTGGCGAAGCGGGTTAGGTGATACTTGGTCTGGTTGGTTGGAGTGGAGAAGAACCCGGAAGTACCAGCTTTAGCATAAGCTTCTAGAAGGGGTTTAATGTCCTCCGTCGCGAACCCGAACTGCTGGAACCGCAGGATGGTGCGGAGGTTTTTGGTCCAGTCTGTGATAGAGTTCTCGAGGTAGCTGGTACATGTTTCGGAAGTGATGTTTTCCGGGGGTACGGCCTTGACTTGTTTGCCTATTGGCTCAAAGAAAGGCGAGGGGCGTTGGACGCGACGAAAGGTGGTTGGGTTGGATTGTTGTCGCTGATATTTGTTATTCCGAGCAGGCTTGCTTGCTGCTTTGCTGCGAAAGCGTTTGGAGACGTGATGTACGTGTTGTGCAGGGTCATTTTGTTTCGAGCTTTGCGCCAGGGCGAGTCTGCAGCGCAGACAGCCTGTAGGGAGGTTCCTGAGCATGGTGAGCCAGCCAGAGTGCACGGCTGCCGAGTATTGAAATTTCATGCAATGGTGCAGTATGAACCTGATGTTTGGCTGTGTTTGATTCAGAAGCTGCCGACCCTTTTCCTCCGAATTCAGTCCTCCGACAAGAGTCAAAAGTCCTCTGTCAACGTGAGACTTGCTCCATGAATGCCCTGCCGTGGCTCAACGCGACGGGCAAGCGCCTATTCGCCCTCAACCAAGTACGCGCTGGCATTTTCCAGACCGCATTCAACCCCACTAGCGTACGCACTGGTGCTAAATACCTCCGACGACGCCTACGAGGTCCCGCCCTAATCGGCTACTACCCGCCAACTATTGACATGGCGCGCATTGTGCGAAGGTATCCCGAGCTCGAGATGGTCAATGATGAAGAGCAGACGAGGCTTGAGGATATTGAATTTAAGAAGAAGAGAGGGAAAGGTGCACCCAAGAAAGCCCGGACGCCAGGTATGCCGTGTTTTCTTCCCCAAGTTGTAGGAAAATTTTGACGCTTGGTATAGGTGAATCGCGCAGAGCTGGAAAAAGGCGGTGATTGCGCCTATTGTCATTGGTCTATTGTCGTCATCTCCATGTCGCATTCATACATTAATCTATTTCTGCTATTTCTCAACTTCATGTTCACCAAACTACGAACATCCACTCATCGTAACCTCCACCATATCACTCATGTCCTCGTCATCATCGTCCTCCACAATGGTATCAGGCTCAATGACAAACCCACCAAACCCACCCAGGAAATCCATAGTCCGTCTAAACAACTCATCAAATTCATCCAAAAGCCCTAACCGCTCCAGCATTCCACCAATATCCTCGTCGCCTCCCGCATATGATAACTCCGGTGGTCGTGCACCCCTACTTAACCACTCTTCTAGATTTGCGATACTTGTTACGAGCAAGCTTCTCAGTCGCGTTACGTCCGTTTGACTCATCGGCGTACTCTTGGGTGCTCGAGTTCCATCCAATGTATGGTCTTGCATTCCATTTGTTTGCTGACTTGGATCATCATTTTCAGTGGCCTCAGATGCACTGGGGTTTCTGTCACTCCCAACATCCAAAATCAAGTCCACGCCTTCCCCAACTTCCGGGTCCCACACCTGTGACTGCAAAACCGCCAACCACGCCTGATCCAAATCGTCCAGCCAATCTAACAACTCCCGTAACGCAGACGCATAATCCCTCGGCTCGTCCTCGTCTGCTGAAAGCTCTACCCTCCCTTCCGTTTTTTCGTTCTCCTCTTGTTTATCATTCATTTGGGGCTGCGACTGCCCACCAGAACGTGAAGGCAATCCATATCCCACGATCGCACTCAACACATCCCCTGTTAACCTTAACATATACTGTGTCCTCAGCGATGCCGAGGGATCCACGGGTGGTATTTGTAGGATGAACCCCAGTAAACGACGCGCGAAGGAGATGTATTTGTGCAGGGTAGGGACTGTAGTTGAAGGTGTGGTCCTGTAGTCAAATTTATTATATTCGACCAATTAAACATAATGATTTGTATAGACTAATGTGCGTACCGCTTCTTGTACCCTCGTGTTAATTGTAAGAATTGATCATCGAGGTATGCGACGAGCCGGCGTTCTTGTTTTGGTGTTAGGGGTTTTGTCCGGAGACGTAAGAGTCTGTGGTCTGTTTGTGTTTGAGGGGATGTTGGTGTAGGTGTTTGTGTGGACATTTCAGCTTCTGCCATTGGATTCTGTTGGCGGTGAACCCGTAGATTCGTGTTGTGTTGAATGACGGCAGGGGGCTTGAGGAGACATGGAGGGATGATGTAATCTATTTGGTATGTTCTGGTTTGCCAAATATGCTGCGAACAACTCATCTTCAACACGGCACATTTGTATTTGTGTCGACCTAGGTCAAGCATATACATATGTTATTACAGCTTTTTACATCAGGGTAAATCCTGATCAAATCTCAAATCGTAAATTATGGTTACACGGGTCCCGCTCCCTCAGACATGATGCTCCCCAAAACATGCTGAGAAGATGAGATCGTATTCATTCACAAAACCATCGACCGCCTAGATTCAGAAATTCAACAATTATCCACCCTGAAGATCCGCTTCAAAGCGCCGTCTAAACGACATACAACCCGCGACTGTGGTCCTACCTCCTGAAACTCTTTCGACGATATTTGAGTGTGACGCTGACCCCGACTTGGACAACACAGTATCGATCAAAACTTTCGGCAGGGTTTCGTCCCACTGGTGTCGGGTTGCGTGGTCAACGCCTACACTCTGGACCCGCCCTTCCGTCCGGGTGCCGATCTCTGATTTCAACCACAAGGTCAACATTGTCAACTGTACATCCAAAACTCTGGAAGTCTCCCTATGGCAATCAGACTGACCAATCCCAAAGACTATAATGCCGATCCGGATGGCCTTTTTAGACTGTTATTTCGAGTGGCGTAGGTGTGATTTTATGAGATCTGACGTGCTTTGTACTCAAGCGGATGTCAATTTTTTTCGACCCGACAATGTTTCTTTTGTCCATTAAGGCACTTCGCTCGTCGCGTTGGTCCGTGGATTTTGTTGAGAGGGGACAGTTCAACATTGTCACAGGTTTGCGGGACAGCATAGAAATTTGGTTCTTGAGGGGGGGGGACCAGGACGGATAATGCAATTTACCTGATATATTCTATGTCACTGCGAAATATACCCCGAAGGACTAATCAGCGTGGAAAGAGAGGGCAGGCTAAGTTTAATTATCTACGTTAGCATTGTACACAGCTGTTCGCACCTCCCACTAAAGTAATGTTGTAGAATGGATTGTATCTCCTCTGCTTGCACCACTTTTGTGGCATCACGGTCGTTACTTAAGCATAGTGCCTGTGCAGCGCCACAATTTATTGCCTGTAAGGCTGCAACACCTTAGTTTCGCCTCCGCGCTGGATACCCGGCTATCCTGTATAGTATACTGGCGCCGGGCAGTCTTTATCTTAGGTATTAAATACGCTTAGTTCCGTCTCTATGAAACCTGAGCATCTATCTTCGACTTGGGTTGCTCCGATCGTTTCTGCTCTTTCGCTAGTTCAACGAGTAAGTTTTGGTCAGCGTCAGGCCACAGTCGCAGTTGATTAACACACGAGCTTCCTCCATTGAGAGTGATACCTTTCCCTGATGCACCACGAAAGCGAGGCCGCACTCGTAAATAACACAGTCGAACACCTGGACATGGAAACCCTTCAAGGGTTGTCACTCCAGATTGACCTCAGACGTCGATTGAATGACATCCAACCCGCGACGGCGGTCCTACCACTTGAAATCCTTTCGACGATCTTCAAGTGCGCTGTCGATACAGACTCCAGTGGTACACTTCCCCTGGTAGTTCTCGGCAGGGTCTCTTCCTATTGGCGTCGGGTTGCATGGTTAGCACCGAGGTTGTGGACCCGGCTTTACTAGGAGGTGCCGACCCAGCAGTCGATCTTCGAACAGAAGGTCAACATTGTTCGGCTGTATCTCCAAAAAGCTCAAAGCATTCCTGTGGCACTCACCATCAAGAACCACGGGACAGCTTGGCCCTCTCCCGAGAGCCTCTTCGAGCTGGTTTGTCGGGATAATCCGGAGAAACTGAAACCTTTCATCTGTAGTGATACTCTCCCGAGCCACTGGTGGCAGAATATCTGCGATAGCATCCAGTCAGAACTACCGAATCTCCGCCGGATGGTCCTTGGTCTCCATGACCATATCCGGCCATCCGACAGACCGCCCTTCCGTCATTAACTCATCTCAGTATTTGGGGCGCACCTTTCATACCCTCGCAGTTTCCCCTTGGGCAACTCACGACTGTGTCATTCAGTAATTCAGTCCCAGAAAGTCAATGCCTCTTCCTGCTCACACACTCAGGGTGGACCAAAAACGAAAAGAAAAGTTCGGAAGTGAGGGGAACCGAACAAGTCAGGGTCTGATTTGGACTGGCACTCCACTACCTTCACCAGCCTCGGCCAATTCCCCGGCTAGAGTATGGGTGGTCTACTGATATGCACCTAGCCTGCTGGAGATTGAGTTTCAGGCAGTTAGTCTAAACGTGTATTTCAATTTTGAATACAACAATGCCCGGAGGGGTTGCTATTTTCCAAGCTCTAAGCGTCAAATATTCTACGGAATTTTGCGGTGGGTATTTGGGCTCGCAGATGTGAGGTACATCCTTCCGCTATACTGCATCAGATCACACCCGGGAACTCAAGGACTGATCCTTCTGTGCATGCATATAAAGCCAACCCAAAATACTTGTTTTCTGACTCATATTCCTCTCATTGGGCTCAGTGGTATTGATATACTATGACTATGCCTTTGTTACCTATTGGAAAATGCTGCCTGAAATTTGCCTGCTCAACGATGGTACACTTGTTATTTTCACATAATTATTTTTTATAGTTTATAACAACTCGAACTATCAACTAGCAGTTATATGAAGGGGTAATGTGGGGGTCCAGGATATTCAACTTATACAGGCCATCGTAGGTTGGTGCAGGAAAGCGGCGGTTCAGCGCCATGCTTGCCGACTGCCGGAGCAAACAGCGGGCATGGTCCTGTTATCAGCCGTCGTATCTCCTGCGCTTGTTCAGATCCCTTCGTTTCCAAACTTTTCTTTTCGAATCTGGTATATACAACTCGAATCATTTACGTATGGGTGACATCCCTGTGACTACGGCTGGTGTCGTAGGTGACGGGTCGTCAATCCTACGCGGTGAATTTATTACACTCAAGGAGTTCCTCTGGCCGTTTACCAACAACGTCTGCTCCCAAGTCATCTTGAAGCATTTGCGCCTTCCCTCCCTTCATCGGCTCTGCATTCACTCAATGCAATGACGGGAGGCGAAGAAATGCGACGCCTCAAGCAAGTATTTTTGTCGTCTTTAACGCGTTTGACATTCCTCGAATGCCCCATGTGTTTTATGTGCAGCTACGATCCACCTCATTTAGGGGGCGTTTTGTGGTCCTCCCTGCCATCCACTCTCCCGGTGTTGCACCTGTATTTCGTCGGGTTCCCTGGCAACCTGAACCATATATTTCACCACTTCACTCTCCGATTTCACGCCCCTGACTCATCGGGACTGTATCACAATGTGATACCTCGGTTGAAGTTGTTATCATTCCGGATGCTTCGGGGGCGGAGCTTTGGACATCACTCCGAGAAATTATTTGATAGTGCGATCTTCCCATCGTTCGTTGAGATGCTTCCCTCGAGGAGAGATGTGCCTCCCAATCACAGTAGATGGGAAGATTTTTTCACAATTTGAATGCATCGACTTCCACGGTATGGTCCACTTAGGGATTAGTAGGTGAAGATATGGAACCACATCTTGAGGTTTATGAAAGACTTATGGGAGAAGGTTTACGAGTAGAACAGAAATCTCATGGCAACAGTATCCGCCCATGGGTTTGTCGGAGGAGGAACTGTTGCTCCATTCATCTAGCTTAGATTATTGTTTTTGGCTTGATCGCAGGGTCCCCCACAGGAGAAAGGGGATGGCGTAGTCTGTTTGACATGTGTTAGTTTATCAACTTGGACTGCTGATATAGGGCTAGGATATTTTGGCCCGACGATCCTTCAGCTATTTGACAAGCCATTGTTCTGTGACGGGGGTTGGGGGGCAACTGCACAAATAACCTGATCACGGCACGATCAGCTTCCTAAACTGGCGCGTTACCTTTCCTATCTATCATCGTTCTCACTTTTAATATCACTTTTAAAACACCCGTTCTCTTTCATGTCCGCAATTGCACCACATTCCCCGTAAGCTCGGCGTCATATTATCTATTGTCTTGAAGTGCCGCGTATCCTACCTGGATTGTTGAATCAGGACCCTTCCGCAGCACCAGCAAATCCTATTTCTACGCTCCCAAACATACGCAATTAGTGTATTTGAAGCCATCCGGCGATGCCAATCTGCGAAAAAGCCTCCGAAGTGATCACCTCATGTAGGTTCGCGGGTGATCACCTCTCACCTTACGTTAGCTATTGCCTTGGAGATATGGACCACCACCGACAGAGTGGGTAAGCAACACTGAGCACCCTCGGTAATGCCTTCCGTTGTATGCATAAATAAATATCGGGATCGTTCACTGACAAGTTTTAACCCAAGATTTCCTAATTCATTCGATGTGGTGGTGTTGCAGCCTATAGCCGGTCGTTTTCAGGGCTGTTTGAATTTACGTATCCAGCTCATGTTTCGAGCAGCTCCGGAACTGGTGAGTTTGAATATTTGAATAGTGGAAGTGGACAAGGCAGGGATGCCAGTGTGTACCCGAGGGTAGCCTGGTTGTGGGACAGGGGTAGCTCGGGTACTCCCAGGCTCTTTTTCCATACATGAGTTCCATAACGATAATCGACGCTAAGAAGGCAAGAGAGATTGGCTTCGAGAACGCTCAGAACGACTGAAATTCGATAACTTCGGAGCCAAACGTCTCAACATCCAACACGAGGCAGCCTTCTTGATTTCTCTGGATGCCCGTTAAGTCCTATCGATGACAACAGCCGCAATAGATAGTGTGTCGCCCAGATCAGAACCCCATTTAGTAGGTTCGTTTTTCAATGTCGTGGTGCCTTGGTTAATCTCCTACTGGATCTTCTGTTTAATTAGCTTTAATTGGCAAATGAGTACGCACCCTCCTGCCCGCAAGTATCCGAACATGCGTCTGTCTCAGGGATTATCGGCTCTTTGAGGATATGGATGTCGGGTTGCTTCATGCTGGGGTCTCAGGCGGCAGCAATAGTACGAGCAATTGTTGTACATAATAACATTTGACGCAACGAAAACCAGGAGGACCGAAAGAAATAGGGACGTCAAGAAGCCTGTCAAAATGTGGAATGTAGTATATCCACAGAAGGGGTAGGATCGCGATTCGAGGGTGAGAGGAAGCCGTAAACAAGTGCCTACTCATCAGAACGGCAGTAGCGGCAATCAAACCGAATTATTGCATGCATTTCGGGGAATATGTTAGCATTGGTGCTGAACACTAAATGGAAAAATCGTGTGATACGCTAGGTGAACCGACCCTCTGTCAGCTCGTTGTAGTAGCAATAGTTGGATGGTTGAACGGTGAGTGTGAAGAACCGATTCATGCTAGTGGCACACGACAGCCACATTCAAGGGTGATCAACGGTGTCAGCCGGAGGGACCTCTTCATTTCGATCCCTGGTCGTGGTGTAAGAAGCAGAAATGGATTGGATGATGAGGTTCTGCTGTAGATAATTCCATTCGGTTGGCGACACTCGTCCCCTAATGGGAAAAAATGTTTGAACTAGTATTGCGACAGTGTTATACGCAAAACACCAGAGCATCCGACAGAAAAAAGAAAGAGCTAATTCAAGAGGTGATCACCGTTCGTTTGGATCGAAGCTGAGAGATTGATGAGCGTAAGAAGTTGAGGCAGAGGATCCCTTGGTGATACTGATCAGTTCAGAACGAAAAGAGAGAATAAAGTCGCCTACTCGACATTAGATGGATCAATGACCCATTCAGTCTCTTTTGTTCGCACAAGGATGCGGAGGGGCCTTGCGTTTTCTGCGATCTGGTATGCAGTGAGTTTCGCAAGATGGAAATAGTTCCTCTTAATAATGGACTCACTGCTAACTTGCGCAACACCATAGTGAGACATGAGCGCATTAACATCAAGAAATAGATTCGAGTTGCGATATTGCCGGTTGCAGGTGTTATGTTTTTGATGTAGTCGGCGTAAAGTCGCTCAGAGCTTCCAAGAAGGGGGATATGAAACCTTGCCTGCAGTATTCCGTCCCTGTGAGCACGTTTCTGAAGGAGTGGAAGCAGAGATATATGGCACCTCCATGACGGGTTGGGCACTGGTCGGTGTCTGAGTGTCGCTAAGATAGTGAAACATGAAGAAAGGCAGTGTTGACGCACAGCATCTGCCGCTACTGTGGGTGCGACTTTGAATACGAACTCCATGACATCTGGTGCAAACGGGTATCGCTCTAGGTTGTTGATCAGTGTGAGAGAAACGGGGCCCTCGATTAGGGTATCAAAAGTGCCGATGAAGCGATGGATCTCCACAAGCTCAGGGGGAAGGTCGATATGGGGGACGCGAAAGTTTGTCAACATTATAGAGCGAGGTTGGTCGGAGGACAAGGTGTGAACGATGGTTGGGAATAAGCAGTCGGGGGATTTTATAGCCGTCTAGACAGGAATGAGCCAAACGGTGGAAAACATGCCCTGGAGAGTATACCAGGATCGCATTCCTGAGTGACAATTCGAGTTTAGTTGCCTCACACCTTAAAGCCCAGTTTTTTTCCACGGACCATCATTGCTTCAATCAAACCGTAGCCTGAATTTCTGGATATGGTCTTGGCGAGGACCTGGGATCACTTGTCACTTATTCATCGGACGCGCCAGGGCGTTTGAGATGAGAGAGTCGAGTGTGATGTGACTGTTGGTTGGAGGACTGGGTTTTATGGGGGGGGAAAGGAGTGCTGAGTGCATTGAAAAAATCTTTAAATCTAGCCGTGATGTTGACTGAGAAAAGCAGACTATGTTGGGCGGGTAGGGCCGGGGGATACTTAGTCGATGACCAAGATACGCACTTGACCTGTTCAAAATACAGGATTATGCGCAGGAATGTGAGAGATCAGTATCGATGGCTGGTCACTCGTCTTTCGATTTAACAACTCTGTCACCAACGCTGTTCTGGGAATTAAACTTGGCTTCACCGCAGGGAAGAATCTGCCAAGGAATTTTGCTCGCTTATGGTCCAACTAAGAAGGAAACCGCGACACGAGTTGGGTCGTTGGGGTGGAGTGGTCACTAGGTTTCGAGGGGAGGGAAAAGTGAGTCAAAACACTCCACAACCACATGATTTTACCGTCCATAGCCTCTGGGACCCGACATAACGGTCACCTTCGACGCCCATCGGCACTCACCTTGCGATGAAAACCACCTATGAGCCCCTCCTTCGCCAACCAGTCACCGGGCGTTTGACTCTGCTCCTGCACCCTGTGATGGCGAAACAGAATCCGCACAGTCCTCGGGCCATCCCGCCCGTCCAATGTCGCCGCCTACGCCGAAAAGACTCGCAGACTTCGCAGAGAACGAATCGACCCCTTTTTAGGTTCTGAGGACACCGACTCCTCCGGTCTCCTAAACCCTTACAACTTACAACGATGAACGATGAACGACGGAGGGTGCCTCGTATATCCATCATCGAACAACCACGTTCGCTCCTGCCTCTCCACGGTCGCGACTAGCGCAGCTGTACGCATTGTACGCGTATCACAGGAGATACACATATCTTTCGTCCAGCACGCGCAGAACAGAGGCACACCGTCAACGGACTTGACGAAGGATACACATGGGTAGCGAGGCGTGTGCGTACCGAAAGCGCGTACTCTTCCCGCACGTCAGCGGAGGGGGTAGCTCAACTCCGAAGGTCCTGGATATAAAACGCTAGACGGACCTCGCTTGTCGTTTACATCTTCGTTCACAGTCGGTTTCCTCTTGTGGGTCCCTGTTTTGGACGTCTTTCTGCGAGGGACCTCGTATCCATTGATTCGAATCTGGGTGAAGGTCTGTGCCTCAAAGGCAGGTTTCCCCGACATTCCGACGGAAAAAGGAGAGTATGTTTTTCGGTGCTCTCTTGTGATTGGACCTGCTCCAATCCATTCTGGCCTTGCATCATTGGTCACGCCTTGACTTGTGCGACCAATGAACGTTCTTCATCTGTTCCCCAGATCCTGGTCCGCAGACCGACGGGCGAGCGCTAACCCCATGCACGATGTCACATCCATCTCTTCATCCGCTGTTCTGGTCAGCCTGTTATAGGGAAACTGGTCTCAGTCGGATGTCAGACGAAGAAGCAAGGACGCGCACCGTTCCCCGAAAGTAGACTGTAGACACAGGTTGACGGTTGTGGAAGATCATTCGACTGAGCAGAAGGTTTGGCTGATGGCTTAGCGCAATGAAACCCGTGTATCTGTCCAGCGACGCATCTTAACGTCTTTCGGAGAATCGGTTGTATTCCTACAGCTCGCTGTGTGGAAATAGCGACTTCTCAGGACCCGCTTCGCTCTCTAACATGGGGAGAGCGGCCATGTAGAGACATAGAACGGTATTCCTTCCCACCGATTGACACCAGAAATGTCTCTGACGGGGCTTTCTAGTGGCTTTCTACGAGAAGCGCGGAACAGAACTCTCGATATTCCAGGTTGAGAAAACGCGTCACGCTTGTTGCTTCCGAGAGAGTTTTTGGGAAGGAGGGAGAGAGGAGTCGCGACTAGGCGAGATCTTTGCCCCGACTATTTGAACTGCAAGGTCTTGCTTCCACGAAAGCTCCGCGCAATAACCAACTAGAGTGGGTCGTCAGTAGTTTCGTGTCTCCCATCGCTGACGACAAGATTCAGATGCTGAAGTGGTTGGGGGTGCTGATGGGACATACCTCACCTCTCATTACCCGACTTTTCCACTCCCTGTTCCTCCTTGCAATGACCACCATTAATACCACTATCATCTCTCCGTCGCCCCTGCATGTATGCGCCTCAGCCTATTAAAAAGGTGGTGAAACAATGGATGTCGTGAGTAGCTTTGATTGAGTTCGTTCTCCCGTGTTGGGCAGTCGGATTTGCTGGATTACGATGCGGTTCGGAAAGACAGTAAAATGTTCGGCCAGCAGCAGGTTTGTAAACCTCTCTATAAACTTAGAGTTGGGTGCTGTGGGTTTGAATTCGGTGTTGCTGAGGTATATGAGGCGTGATGGCGTGAGAGCATAGCCAGTATCCCAAACAACCCTCTTTCTCTTCCACCTTGACCTTCCTCTGTTCCATTGCTTGCTCACTTGATCTCACCAGAGATAAAGAGTTGGTTTACCCGCTGGTGGTGCTTTGACCACCTCCTTGGGGCCTACCGCGCTTGAGTCCGTCCAAACCTCGACGGGAATGGTGGAATCTGGCCAATTGGCCGGTCAATGCACGCAGAACTGCAGAGGCTACTTTACGACGTGCGTAGAAAGGCCGTCATCTTTTTAGACAGCTCGCAGTGGCACAAACGTGCACAGGACACGTCTTAAACTGTGCTTCGTGCTTTGTTCCACACCGTATGTTCCTTGCTTTGACATGGACCATTCGCTGGTCCAGCCGCTCTTGTCGCCACTCTTAACCCCTCCTCCCCTTATTTCTTTCTCTTCTCTTCGCTCGTCTCCTCCAAAATACCTGTCTCAGCCTAGCGAGCATGGCCCTTAGGCTATTTCTCAACACCCTTGAGCTCACCCGCCGAGATTTGTGGTACGTGTTTCCACTTTTAACAATTCCGTCGTCTCATTGCTTTCCAATGTCAATATTGTTCCTTAGTGCGATGAATGGTACACTCGAGCATCGACCATAAACGTTGCAAAGGATGGACAGAAGGGGCATCAAAGCCTGTATTAACCCTCAATGCACAAGCTGTGCAGCGCCGAGCTATGGGACTTGTATCCCAAGCCAGGATGAAAGCTGGCGTGCAGCACCATCGATAACTGCACGAACCCTCGGCACTCGGATTCTTTACTTATCGGGCGTTTACCGGACACAATTGGCGTCTCCATCCGCTCAGGCAGTTCTATGGTAAGTCACCAGCACTCATCATACTCAGGCAATAGGTGGACACCGCTATCCGAACTCCCCACTTTCCAACCTCGTGACTCGACGTCACGCTGTCACTTTCCGGACACGTCGGTACGCCATTGACGCATTGATACACAGGAGGAAGCGAAATGAGGCTTCTCATGCGTTCACCACCCGACGAACCTGCGCCTCGTAGATCCCCATCCCTAGGCCACGAAAGTCCAAGAACATTAATCACACCAGAACCCATGCATTACCTCATATCCCCGAGACCTCGCTTCTGTGTCACATCCGTCCCTTGGATCTCACCGGGAATCACGAATGTCCAGTGGGAAAAAAAGTCAACGGGATCACCTCGCACATCCAATTTCAAATTTCACAATCCGACGCCCACAATCGATCTATACTCGCCGAAAGAAGGCGACGACTGGACGCGATGATTGGTTCAACCGGCCCCATCAACCCTGGTTGCCCTTATTACTCATTTGTGGCGCTGAAATGGTTCTGCTGGAAGCCAATGAGGTGTCGCGGAACACCGGAACGACCCAAAGGCTAATGACCCGTGGAATATCTGAAAGGAGAAGCAGTCTGGGTTACACTAAGCGATGGTCGTGTCCACCCCTATGGGACAAGGATTAACTTCCCCGACCTCTAGTGGAAAAGTCCCGTCGGAAGGGTTGGGCAATGACTGTGGCTTACGACAGAATTGGAAAGAAAAATTTCAAGACCCAAAAGGTGGCTGGCGGAGGAAGATCCGAAAATCCTGAGGAGGATTTTTATTTATTTATTTTGTTCAATGCATGGTAGCCGTTATTGGCTAACACCACGTTGACCTGGAATTTGGCCACACCGACTAGGCCAAACGATCTGTTTTGATTTCGGACACCTTTTCGGAAATCTGCGGATTCGCAATCCAAGTGTGTTCAGCGTGAAGGGTAACAGAGCAGCTTGATATATTCTCTAATGAAAGACAGAATACTGGCATAGTTGAAGGAAAAAAAGAAAAGATCCGGGAAGATAAATTTCCTTCAGCTCGCCACAGGTTCACCTCAAAGCTGGTTGGGATCATGGTGGTGGTAATTCACCTCAAAGCTGGTTGGGATCATGGTGGTAATTCGCCTGATAACGCCAATACGGGTGCATAATTGTGATGCGTTGGACATATACACCAAAACCAAACTGTGGTGAGTTGAAGCAGTGGTTAATCAAGGCTGACATTGTTTTTGTATAAGACATACCCGGAGGAGCGTAACGAGGCCAGCCATTGCCTCTACAAGGGACCTGGTTGAAGGTGTGGATTCAAGGCTTCCTCCTGCACCAAGCTGAGCCATTTCTTGACCCAGCCTCAAGGAAACACTGTAAGGCATCACCCATGTCCTTCGAATTTGCTATGGGAAGACGTGATCAGCCTAGTTAAAGGACGCCACTGTCGCAACATGAAATGGGTCTACCCACCTGTACCGTCGCCCTCGGAGGAGGGGTAGTGCTGGAAGACTGTAAGGCCGTGTCGAAATTGAGATGGGATACTCCTGAAAAACGCATGATACTCGAATGCCCACCTCGTCGGACTGATTGGCTTCAGATTGGGGAACGAGAACATCGAGTGTAAGCTCGAGCATGTCCAGAGTAAAAATGTAGGTAGGACGGTTTGCAGCCATTTTGGTGCAGCCCATCAATATAGGAGCGGTTATGAAATGCAAAAGACGATGGGAGGTTGAAAGAGGATGGAGGATGTTGCAGGAATTTATGTGGATGGCTTTTTGACCAGCAAGCGGAGTTCTACAGGGACCAACCACCCAACATATTTTTGGAAAGAACCTGGCACTGGATGTCTTCCTGAACTAGTTGGCTCGAGGCATGTAAGGTGAAATCTCTGTCGGAATCTATTGACCAAATTGTGTACTCAATCCCTGAATTAATTCCAATCCTTGTGGAAAATGCCTGGTACCCTGGTTGCCAACCCAGTGCCTTAAAGCACCTGGGAGTACCCAGGGCTACATGTTTTACACTATTTTACTACGCAAATACGCAGGGGTACAATGAGTGTCGGCAAGGCGTGTCCGCAATTGCCGAAAGGGGGACACCAGGTCGAGGGAAAAAGAACACACTGTTACGAAAAAGAAACAAATACACGTTTCTTCACAAGGACAGGACATCACAAACAACTTGGTTTCTCAAGAATATTCTTATTCTAGAATATTGCCAAACCCTCCCCAATAGCCCTGCAAATACGAATTTTTGGTTAGGTCGTACACCAGGGCTCAGGATATACGGGGATATGACGCAAGCTAGACACGAACAAGAAAATTATATGAAAGCGATCAAATTCCACCTGGGCCACAATCCACCGGCCACACCTGGGCAGGATAGTTTGTGGATTGATATGTATCACCCTCATACGTGATTAATTGTCCGCACTTTTGGAGCCTGAATCCAAGAGAAATGGGCCGTGTCTTGATAACCGATCTTGCCACCAGAATACAATCACAGATTGAGCGATTCCATGCACGACATTGAAGCCGAGGTATTGTGTCCAAGCTTAAGCGAAGACACGGACTTACTGCACAGTACTTTCGGGCATCGCGTGTGGTCTGCTCCATATCTGATTGGTTCTAGTATTCCATTCTTTGATTAGCTTCCCTTTCATCTTTTGAGGATTGAAGTCTCAAATGCCACAGTGCTTGTACAATCTCGGCTGAAAGTATCCGCACAAAAAATTATCTAAATCGTCATGGTAACAAATATGGGAAGGAGGCGCACCCGCGATCGTTGGACTCTCCGCCTTCACATTATATTCCTTTAATCGTCCGTCATTCCCCTTCTTGAATCCAACAGTCACGATCGAACTTTGGCCTTCAGACTTGACGCTCGCTGAGGCAAGAAGACGGATATGGTATGACACCGATTTACTCGTGTCGAACATATTGTTTAGGGTTTTCGTGCTCGAGGGTAGGATCTACGTAGATGATATTTGTCAGCCAGAGACCAATGTAATAGGAGAGTTGGGACAACTAACGTGGACCCATTGCCTATCCAACAGTAGTATACGTTCCCGTCTCTTCATTCGGAAGGGCTTCCGCTGAAACACGGTATACGACTTTCGGAGTGCCCATGAGCATTCAAGCTTAATTTGATAGTTCAGCACGGGGATTATCTCACCTTCAGGATCTCCAATGGTTCAGGAGCATTCTGTCTTCGTCTTCTCCTATAGGCCCTCCCTGTGGAATCCGCCGAACTGGCATGGGAACTTGACCTCAAGCCTCCAACCGGAGGCTCACGACTGAAGTTCTCGTTGGTGCTAACTACTATCGGGCGTTCCTTATGTAAGGTCATTGGGTGCCGCACGCTTCCGTCATAGCGAGGGTGGGTATCAGTCGCAAAAGAGGATGACACTGACGTAGAGCATTTAAGGGTTTGTGCAGAAGGGTGATGAGGTGGTGTACGAGGGCCAGTTGCTAGCGTTGTTGTCAAGAAAGGTGTGATTGGAGTGGACAATCCTCGCAGGTAACCATAATTACTCGGTGGGTGGGGAGGGTTGTGTAGGCATCGTTGGGAACTGAGGGCAGGGAGAAAGGTGTCCGTTTGTCGAGGGGGGCAATACCGCGGGCCCTTGGTGGTATTGCGGACGCCGCTAGGAGCACCACCGATTTCGCTGGAAGTGATGTGCCCAGGGTAGGGTCTCGTGTAGTGAGGGATGGACTGCAGGGAAGAATGCTGGCTTGACTGTCGAAAGCGGCCAGAGTGATTTGTTGAACTGTTCATGCTCTGGGGATGAGTATAGGGGAATGAGAGGGACTTGCGCAGGTAACTGGTTCGGGGGGATTTCAAGATGAGACTGGCATTCACAGGCTTTTAAGCATGTTTCGAGCGGATAGGAGAAGCAGCACAATGACGGGTAGGAGAAACATCATATAAAAATAAATTGCCAAGATATATGATATATATATGAACAGGACGACGTTTAGACTCACAGATAAACGCCGCTCCTCTGAGACTCCCGCTTGCCGACGCGTGGTGCCCATCGTCTTCTCGAATGTAGCTCCTAGATACAGGCACATTCACAGTTTGGTAGAGGCCGTAATTCCATGAGAATTGTATCTCGCCCCGCCGTCAATGATAGTATGCGTTCCAGTAACATGCGCGGAAGCGGGGGAAGCCAGGAACAGTGCTAATCCAGCAATATCTTCGGTGCGGCCAAAACGACCAGTAGGCTGAACGAACTCAAATGCCTCTTCTCCGGCTGTGCGCAGGCCGAAAGCTGTCATCTTGCTTGGGAAGAGACTGGACAAGATTATCATTAGGAAATGCTACCGACTGTGAGGACGGAAACATACCCAGGTAGTATGGCATTGACACTGGGTAGTGCATTGACCAATGTCAGCATGCCATCGTGTTAGTCAC
Source organism: Podaxis rugospora (assembly GCA_018524415.1). Lineage (NCBI taxonomy): Eukaryota > Fungi > Basidiomycota > Agaricomycetes > Agaricales > Agaricaceae > Podaxis > Podaxis rugospora. The sequence continues at coordinate 54,599 of JAEUWL010000511.1, forward strand.
AGGGTAAACGTACGTGATATTGCGAGGTCCCAATTTGAGGGCGAGAGCTGAGGTGAGATGGTTCACTAGGTTGAATCGAAGTCAGTGGGATTTCAACGACGTGAGCGGTGATGTCATTACCAGCTGCCTTGCTTGGTTGATCTGAACGAGTATCGATCAGTAGAGTCCAGCGACACTTTCAATGAACTACGTACAACTCCACGTGCCGTTGCCAGCATCACTTAGGGGACTCTCACAAGCTGGATCGACGGAAGCCGTCGAGGAGATGTTGATGACGCGTCCGGGGTCAAGGTTGGTTGAATCTTTTGCAAGGAGGTCGGTCAAACTGAAGAAGGAAATGAAATAAAATAGGGGCTTGTATATTTCTGAAATGGTGTACAAACCCAGCAGTCACTAGAAAAGGAAGGGATGCATAAGACGTAAGCGCTTCATCCAGTTTGGAAATTGCTCACTATAGAAGATGCTCTTGACGTTCACGTTGAAGATGTTATCCCATCCCTTCTCTTCCGGGAAATCATTATACGGCCCACCCCATGTAACACCGGAGTTATTAATCAGAACGTGAAGTTTCGACTCGCGCTTCCGGAATTCGTGAATAAGAGCATCACAACCAGCTTTTGACTGGAAAAGACCATTCAGTGACCGCTTAGGACTTAACGCAGTAAGATACACGTACGCCAACGTTAGCAACGATGTAGCCAACCTTTCCGGTTGCAACTTTGCTGATATCAGCGACGGCCTACGTGTAAAGACGAGTTTAGCATTCCGCGAAGAAAGAACTGTGATGTATAAACCTCTTGGAGCTGCTTCTCCTTCCTGGCGGCGATATACACGTTTGCACCGTTGCGAGCGAAACCCGTTGCCATCATCTTCCCAATACCGGAACCACCACCAGTAATAAGGACTAGAATGGAATTAGACTGCGGGTTGCAATTAAGTTATATCCGTGGGCTGACCAGTCTTTCCCTTGACGTTAAAGAGCGAGGAGATTGAGAGATCTGGAAGGATGTTAGAGCTTGAATACGAGAATCTATAGCTTGCATACCAGAGGCCATGTTGGTAGTGGAGGTATAATAGGTGAGGGTGTGCGTAGTCTCTCGTATTAGAACAATATACCGGCTTCTTTCAGTCCTGGGCTCCGAGGCCAAAACACGTGATATTGCCGGATTCATCTACTCTAATAATATATCCAAGTCCATGTCCATTAACCAAGCGAATAACCTACGCCCTATCTCTTCCCAGATGCTCTCTCTGCTGCTTGTCGACATTTGCGGGCAGCATGCTGAATGGCCCGTATCCATCCCATAGTGTCCTTTGCTGAAGTTCCTCTCAGCTTGATAGAATCCCCTCCCCGCGGGTACGGCTGGCTGATCAGGAAGGTAATGTCATCTCGTCCGCTCGATACCTCCTTCACCTGAGTATATGCGAGAGGAATTGGCTACAAACATGCATAAGCATAGCTCGGGAGAACGAAAAACCAGTGACTAACTATCCGATACAGCGTCTTCATTGCCTCGTCCGTTAGGACCAAGATATCGCTGCACAGGAATGCGTATATCTTGCGCCCGCTCTTTGCCTTGATGAGGAGCCCTTCCTTCAATAATTTGCGGTCACCCATAAATCGTGTTGGTGCTGTCAAATCGAGGCGCCTGCTTCATATGTGAGCCTCTGAAGGATAGTGCAACGGGAGGCGGATGGCGTACCCCTGGCCAATCCAAAGATTTTCCGACACTTGTTTCAGCTTTTCACGTCCCTCTTGGTCTCGTATCGTCTCATTTATGTGGTCCAGCAGCTTCTCAGAAATGTCCTGTGACTTTTTGATTTCTTCCTGCTCTTCGCCTGCTTCGGTATGGTGAAGTATCTGATCCATTTTAGAAAACCCGTCAGGAACACCGATGTTAGAAATAATACCTGTTTGATGAGCAACGGATACCGCGTTATTCGCTGCACTGATGCAGGGTATCAGCAGGGAAAATATGTCAGCGTAGCTATGCCTTACTTGGAGCGAGCAAATAACTTGACAAGTCAAGATTTCTCACGGACGGCTCAGAATCTCTTATCCGCTATCAAGTCATAATCAGAAGGGAATTCTCTAACGTCAGGAGGACTATTCACCTGCAAATGGCTGGCGAGTCCCGGATTCGCGTCTCTCAGCGACTGAAGGACCTTGATCGCCGTCGCTTGGTTTACACAATACTCCTAGTAAGCAACACGGTCATCACAGTACCAGACAGTAGAACTGAACCACGCACCAGGTAGATGCCCATGCTCGGTATATGCTTCAGTAAGATGTCCCCTATCTTGTCCACGTACAATCGACATTCCTTCTGCCTCTCTTCTAACGAGCTCATAAATGCGGTGTTGGTGAGCAGGATGTCCTCAATGTTGGCGAAAACAACGGTGATCTCTTTCTGGGAGAGAAGGCTTAGCATGCTCGAATAAAAGACCTGATAATCTAATGTTAGTCTCAAAGCCTTAAAAGTGAGGGTTACATACCTCCACAATCAACTGCAAATCGCGAACATATGCCGCCTCGGTATTGATCAATTCGAAAATCGCCTACAAAGAGAGAGAGAGAGAGAGAGAGGTCAAGGCCGCATCAACCAAAGCGTCATGAATATACATGCCTCTTGCCTCTTCCTCTCGTTCACTGGTATACCCTCCAACGCCGTCTTGTCAACCAAGCTTGCCCAAGACTTTGCGAATGCCAATCAGAGCCCAACACCAAAACCCGTGGAACAACAACATACCGAACCAAACGCGGGACTCTCGGACCTCATTTCCCCGATCCCGCTTGATGCGCTTTCCCCTTCTCCCCCATTCATGGCCATCGGCCCAGAGATCACAAACTTCCTTCCCGCACCACCCTCCGGGGTCTTCGATCGACTCACATTCAAGAACTGGAATAAATGACTATACCTACTCCCACCACCACTCGATGCCCCAGCTCCCGATTCCTCACCCTTCCCCTGCCCGAGATGCGAATGAAGATGCGCAGACAGGTCTCCCCATGAATGGCGACGATGTGTGGGCCCTTTGTCTGTCTCCTTGCTCGCAGACCCACTCCCCATCGTGGTCGTAGGCGACGAAGGCGGGTACAACGAACTCGTATCCGTCGACGTCCCCGAAACGACTGATAACCGGTTCGTGTCGTAGTTACCCCCGAGGTTGGCATTCCTAAACGACTCATACCGCTCGAACGCGTCGTCCAACCTCTTGGCATGCTCGTCGGGGTCGAAACCCTTAGGCTCTTCCTGGTCTGCAGAAATAGGAGGCAAGCCTTTCAAGGAACTCGCACTCGACAACGACCGCTTGTTGTGCCTCCTCCGCGGCGGCCTTGGAGGCCGGGTACCCGGTTCAGAACTTGGGCCGGCGGCAGACATAGAGGAGGCGGCGGTGGCGAAGCTCGTAACCGCAGTATCAGCAGGCTCTATTGACTGCGATGGACTGATGGGTATAGCAGGTGGCGGTCTCCTCTTCTTCTCCTTTCCAGGTTCCTCAACGATCTCACCACCTGGTCCGACGGTGTCCTCTGAAATCTCTCTCTTCTTCAATGACCTCGCTCGGACCAAGGCTGGCGGGGGCTTGACATGCTTGTCGACCTGCACAATAAGTCCTGCGGCTTCCAATACCATCCTCCTCTCCCGCTCCCGTGCCTCCTTCTCTTCTTTCGTCTCTGCGTCATCCTCGCTCTCCTGGAACGACAGGTAGTCTGAACCAGAATCCGAGTCCGAGTCCGAGTCCGAGTCGAAATGGGCATCCACTGTGGATTCCTCGACTGGGTCAGGAAATGAAGGGTGGCCAACGTCCATTGCGTCTGCTGGTGATTGCCCCGTCACCGTAGGGGCCGTAGATGTAGTTGAAGGGAGGGAAATGACAGGTCCTAAGGCTGACAGATCGAGCTTGCCAGGAGGCTCCATCTTTCGTTGGACCATATCTATGCCTATGTCAATGTTAGAAGGCGGCATCCCGCCAGAAGACAATGTTGCGAGAATAAAGAACAAAGACAACCATAAACGTTGATGACAAGAAAGAAACGTACATTCAAGATCAGTCCGTTTCCGTTTCCGGTCATACGTCAACGTGTTATCAAGATTTCGTATCATATCGGTTTTGAGCGAGTGTGTGTACATGCAAAATAAAGCAGAGGAAAAAGAATCATTCAGCCTATGTTTGCCAAACGACCAGAGAAGTAGATAAAGAGAAAAGGCGGCGAATAAGGGGTGGAGGGAAGACAACCATGATAAGAAACGGAAAGACACAATAAAGAGGAAAGTCCACTAACCCTCAACCGCTTCCAAGTAACTCGCCGGAACGATGTATACCACTCCCTCCTTCTCCGCCTTCCACCATTCTTCCTCGCTCGTATCCACGATTGACAGCATTTCGCCTTCGCTAAAGCTCAATTCATCGGGGTTACCACCTGTATAGTCGTATAAAGCCTTCGCTTTTACTGTCATTGGGGAAGCGAAAACACGGATAGAATCAGCACGGTCGCCAAGGAGAACATTAGGATAGGAGGCCATGGAACAAGGAAAAGTCAGGGGAGTGAAACAGGAACTCACAAGGTCTAATGATCTCTATATATGTCTTAGGAAACAATCCACTCTTTCCTGTGCTAACATTCTTTCCGTACCACCAGTCGCCGCCCGATTTAGAAGGGTTGGCGATTATAACAACATTCTCAGTGAATGCTAAAAAAAACCGTCAATCTCTGATCCCAGTAATGGTGGCGTATAGAGTAACGTACAGAGGTCATCTGGTCCCTCACCATTGAACGCAAATAGGGACCGCACGCGGTGTTCTGTTGACCCTCACATCAGTATCTTGCCCAAACTCCAGTTATCGTCATCCCAGTAACCCACCAGTTGCTCTATCAATATCAGCCATTAAATCTGATCCGGGGTCAACAGGGGCCGCGTCAACCTGGATAGCAGGAACGCCAGTACCCGGAACAGCCTCAGGCTCATGGTATGTCTCTTCTTCGTCAACCTCAGTTGTCGCAGGTAATGTGCCAAATTGGGGGATCCCAGCGTCGGCGGCCCGAGAAGCAAACCAATCAACCGATTGCCGGTGATCAATCTTGGGATGCGTAGATTCTGTGGTCTCGGGTTCAGGAACGATCTGGGGCCCAGCAGGCGGGGAAACAGGGCGAGGGGCAGTGTTGGTATGGGATGTAACAGAATTATCGCCGAGAACCTTGCCCGAAACGGCTGGTCCACTCTTGTCAATGGTCTTCGTGGGCTTTAATTTCAAGCCGCCCTGAATGGACTGCAAGAGGGCACTCCTATCTCCTGGACCTGCAGGTGGAGCACCACCGCTACCAGAAGAGGGCGGCGCGGGTGGCGCAAGAGGGGCTACAGGGGGAGCTGGTGCAGGTGGCGCTGGGGGAGGGGCGGGGGGCGAAATTGCAGAAGTGGGAGCTGGCGAAGACGGGGTAGATCCACGAGCACTGGGTGGACCGGCTGATTGAGGCCGTCCGAACAACTGTTGTGCGATATTTGCACGTTTCTCTCTGGATTTGGTATATTCATCTTCGCTGCTATCATCATCGTCTTCCTTTTCGTTGATATCGTCCCAGTCCTCATCGATGAAGCCTGAAGAAGCTGTGTGGTAGGAAGTCTTGACCGAAGGGGGAGCAGGGCTCTTGGATGGCGCCGGCGGCACAAAGCTTGGACTCTTGGAAGACGTAACTGGAGAGGTGACAGGTTTGGACCAGGGGTTCGTGTTGGCATTTCCATTAGAAATGCCAGGCGAAGTGATACCACCACCACCCTCTTTGAGCAAACGACTGAAGGGATTCGTTGATTTCTCTGGCACGGCAGTAGGTGTAACGGATGATGGAGCAGCTGGTGCAGGAGGGGCAGCAGGGGGGGCAGGAGGTGCGGGAGGTGCTGGGGGTACGGGAGGACTTTGAATGGCAGGCACAGGAGGAGCCGGAGGTGGAGAAGATGCCTTGGGAGTCGGGGTTTGTCTAGCCTTCAAAGCTTGTAACTTGGCTTGATAACGTTCTTCCTCGAGACGCGCCTTCTCTTCCTCTTCTTCTAGCTGACGAAGTCGAGCGGCACGTTCTTCTCGCTGTTTCCTGATAGCTTCCTCCCTTGCACGAAGTTGCTCCTCCTCTGGATCAACCTGGGGTGCTGCGGGGGGTACAGGGGGAACTGGTGTAGGGGGCGCGGGAGGGGGAGGCGCTGCTGGAGGTGCCCGAGGAGCAGGACCCCTGCGCATGGGGGGAGGAGGCGCAGGCGCACGTTTTGCTGGCGTGGACGCGGTTTTGGGAGTAGGAGCAGGCGGTGGCGCACTTGCAGTAACGGTTGATGTTGGGGTAGGAGGCGCAGGCGAAGTGGCTCCCCTTGCCGCCCTCTCACTCTCCAATCTTTCACGACGTAAACGCTCCCTCTCCTCAGCCTGCTTCTCGGCAGCCTTAGCCTTTTCTTCGGCTTCCCTCTTCTCCTGTTGCAAGCGATCCTCAACTCCAGAATCCAAGGTGGGCGTGCTGGCAGTGCTGGTGACACCAAGTGCGGCCATACGAGCTTGAATGCGGCGCTGGGCCTCCGCCTTCATATAAGCTTGACGTTCTTCAGGTGTCATATTTTTGAGGTTAGGTGCAGGCGATGAAGACGACTTGGTAGGTGCTGCGGGAACAGATAGGGGAGCCGGGGAGCGGGCCTTGGAAGGTGGACTTCGAGGACGTTCAGCCTCCCTCTCACGTTCACGCTCACGTTCTCTTTCCCTCTCTCGTTCCTGCTCTCTTTCCCTCCCTCGTTCCCGCTCCCGCTCCCTCTCTCTATCATCATAGCGATCACGAGAGCGATCGCGACGCGAATCCCTTTCATCCCGATCATACCCCCGAGAATAAGGTCTTTCGTAGTCATCATATCGTCTTGACGAGTACGAATCCTCCCTCGCGTCAAACCGTCCAAATCTCTCATTTGCCCTGTCACGATCACGTGCCCACTGTCTCTTTTCCATTTCCCTCCTTTCATCCCGAGCCTTGATCTTTCTTTCCACCTCGGGAATGCGTTCGTGCATGAGACTCAACATTTCGCGCTCCAACTTCCTCCTCTCTTGATCCTTCGCGGCAGTCCTCGGCCCTCGAGATACATAGTCCAAGTCATCCTGCACACGCCTGACCCTGTAACGAAGGTCATCCATTTCCCGATCCAACGCCTCATCTTCCGCAGTTCTCGTGGCGTCGGCCTCGGACTGTTTGTCAAGCATTTTCGCCGTATTCTCCAGTTGTCGCTTCATTTCCGTGAGGTCGGCTGCTGGACTATCATCTTCCCGTCGGGACCTGACGTCATCTCGGTTAACGTGGCGACTACGCGGTTTGTAGATCCCACCCAAAGGTTCCTCGTCTGTGTGCTTGTAGATCGTAGCATCGCGACCCGATTCCAGAGATGATGAAGAACTGGTAAACGAGCGGTTCTTGAGACGAGAAACCGGCACATCCAGGCCGGACGGAGAACGAGATCTCGTCTCGTTTTTGAGGAGGTCCTTAAGCATATCAACTGAACTGTCAAGATCCCGAGCAGAAGGAGGAACAAGTTCCTCGGGAAGTACATCTGGAATTGGCATGCCATTCAGACCTAAAGGGATGATGAGTTCCATCAAATGAAGGGAGATGCTGTAATACGTACGGCGGTATATCAATGCCATAGCCACATGGAACTCTGCAATGTTGAGCTTCCCTCGATCGTCTCTATCAGCAAGTGTCCTACTTTCATTAGAACCATGTCAGGGTGACAATCGGCGAAACATACCAGATACGAGCCAAATCATCCTTTGGTAATCCACTCGCCCCAAATACTTCCAACGCGGTTGAACCACTAATGAAGCCGGTATTTTGGGCGTCCCAGGCACGAAAGAGAGCGTTGTATTGCTTCTTCTCAGATTTGGTAAGTGCCCACGACACTTGCTGGGTAGGGTTGCCTTGTTGGGCTTGATTGTGCTGGATGAAGGATTGCTGGAGATTGCCTTGCTGCGGAGCCAACTGAGGTGCCCCTCCTGCACTGTAGGGTGCGGACGTGTTCATGGGCATGAACGTGTTTGTCATCATACGTAACCGGGGATCAATAAAGCCGGTTGGTTGTGCAACGAGAGGAGTCGTGCCGGGAAAGCCAGTGGGCTGGGGTGCGAGGCCGCCTCCGAACCCAGGGGAGGATGTCATCAATCGATTAGGTTGTGGAGGCGGTGCATTGAGGAAACTGTGCGTTTGGGTCCTTTGCGCAAACTGCGATGGTATTGGTGGTACTGGGGGCACGGGAGGAACAGGTGGAGGCTGTTGCTGCTGTTGAAGATTGCTTCCCGGGAAGCCAGTGGCATGGGGTTGGAGGAAGCCTGATCCACCCCCTGGGAAACCCGTCTGTTGGGGCTGCTGAAATTGTCCCGGACGCTGAACAGGAAAGCCAGTCGGCTGCGGGGCGAGGCCACCGCCAAAGTTCTGGGGTTGCTGGAATGGATGCTGCTGCTGGAACTGGGGCTGTTGCTGCTGGAATTGGGGGTTCTGTTGCTGAAACTGGGGCTGCTGCTGGAACTGTGAATTAGCTCCAGGAAACCCAGTCTGCATGGGATACTGAAACCCAGTCTGGCCCTGGCCCCATTGCGCCATGGTGGTACGAGTGCAAGATGTGATGCAGACGCGGGGCTCGGCGTCCTGCCCAATTGAGAAATGTCGAAAGTTAGGAAAATTACGTATTATTCTTTCCACTTAGCTAAGTCTGCGGAAAAACTTAGGCATGCTTAGTATGTTAGAACGCATCTGGTTCAGTGGTGAATACTGCATTGCTCCCTCGCCCTATCATGTTGCAGCCTCGTATCGTGCAATACCGAGGTCCTTAGCTATGCTGTGGTCGATCCTGCATCAGCGACAGGGGCGGAAGAGGCTACATGGCGGGAGAGCATGTATGTCAGAAATGCTCAGGAAAAATCACGGTGGTCAGCCGGAGTAGACTAATCCAGTTATAGACCTCTGCTTAGCCGCCTCGCCCTAGGGAGCCCGTGTGCCGGATGTGACAGGTCCGCATTTTATACGCGTTTCTTCTCCCAAAGACGTATATAACCAGGACATACCCGGACAATACATCTTGGATGATCACAAGTGTGTCGTTTCTCCCCACAGTACCAACCTCACTCACATAGGCTACCAGAATCTTCTATCACTCCCACACTTGTAGACACGCCCTTCATGCCATTACACATGGCAACCACCTCAAAGCGCATCCTCCTTGAGGAAGAAGAAACACGCCTGGCCACTGAGCTTTCTGCAATCCGTTCGCAGATGAACGAGCTCACCCCAGTCGGTATTTTGCCGACAGAAATCCTCGAACAGATCTTCGCCATATGTGTTTCATGGCTTTACTCTCCGAAAAAGCCTAAACATCGCCTAGCTTGGACACAGGTATGCCGCCAATGGCGGACTATATCGTTCAACTCGCCACGTCTATGGCAGTGCATCGACCTCACTGACTCACGGTTTGCCCATGAGTTCCTCCTCCGTTCTAAAACCGCGCCGATATCCATCTTATCCGCATCACCACTCAAGGTCTGCACCGAAGACCTTGTCGTGCAAGCGGGACGACTCCATTCCATTGATGTTTTCCTATTTCCTGATGACATGCTCGAACTCTTTACCAACCTCGGGCCCAACTTATCCTCACTGGTCAACCTTTCACTCAAAATCCCTCCTGTATCCTCCACCTTCATCCTTGAAACACCCATACCATCCGTTCGTCGGCTTTCCCTGGACTGCGTTGCTGTCCGCTGGGAAGGTCTGGCTGACCTCACCCATTTAACCTTACGTGGACTTTGCCCCAAGTTTTCACCCTCTGTTTCACAACTTCACGAGATCTTTTGGAGATCACCTCTGCTGGAGTACGTCCGACTGGACAGCGTTCGGCCAGAAGACCTTGATGCCCCAAATATGCATCTCAGCTTACCCCATCTACGTGACTTCATCATCTCAGCCAGAGCCCCTGTCATCGCCGCAATCTTGTCACGGATTGCCCTTGCCCCTACGACCCGCCTCCAGCTCACCTGTGCATCGTTCGACGATCTTCGCGCTTTCTTCCCTCGGGGTCTTCCCTTTGAAGTTCCCATCAACCACTTACAGATCCAGGGTCTCCGTTTCGCACGTCATGCCTCACGCTTCCTGCGTGCGAACGCGAGTCCGTGGTCAGAGGAGCCCCAAGACACGCAGTTCATGCTCGACTCTGTTTCCTGTATCGCAACGCCCTTCCTGTCATCCCTTCCGGTCATCCTCAATCTCTCCCAAATCGCCTGCCTTGAATTCAATACCGGCGTCCTTCTCGATCTCTCCCTCTCCTCTCTCCAACATTTCCTCGCCCATACACACAACGTGCATACGCTTCGCATCGCATTCAATGTCCTCCAGGACCTCCTTAATCTCCTCACCCATCCCAACCCCGAAACCAAAGAACTTCTCCTCCCCAACCTCTCCCAAATATCTTTTAGTAAACCTGGGGACTTGTGGTGGCACTTTAGTGAACACTGGCTTCGCTCTATTACGCACTGTGCGAAGACCCGGAAGGCGCATGGGTGTCCATTAAAGACTCTGGAATTCATTAAATGTCATGGCGCGACGATACTCTCTCTCTCGGAGTTACAGCAGGTCGTACCGGGAATCATCATCACCGAACCGTTCGAAGCTCGCAGACCTTCGAGTGCTTCTCTATTCGGGGGCTCGTTCTAAACAAAGCACACAAATGGTTTGGAGGATAGATGGATATATGGTTTTTGAAGGTTACTGCTAGTCGCCACCAGTGACGGACATTGGCGAAGCTTGACACATGCTATTGTTCAGCACATTGTATGGATTGTATGGAAACATACACGACGAAAAAACCATGACAGTAACATGACCTGCCATGCTCATTGTGGCGTAGTGCCATACCCCTCGCTCTCCAAACCCTTATCACTCATTTCAAATTTAGATGGAATGGTCTATCAGCAGGCTGTATGGACACGTCACCTGGTGTTCTTTGCCTGTCTTCCCCAACCAGCTGGAGCACACTAAGAAAGGGACTCATCATTCGCTTACCTCAATCCATTCCCATCTACTTTCCATTGAAACCTTATCTTTCCGTTTGGCATGTCTTCGAGCGCCCTTCGGATTCGTGTGTCGAAAAAAAGGTACACTCTGGGCGGTAGCTCTTCTGCGATCATCATTGTGACTGATACGACGAACGTCACACACTGTCGCCCCGAGAGTCTGTGTTGTGAAAGGACTCCGGTCGACCTTGTCTCTTCCTCCGATGCGTACATATGTTACTACTGCGTTTACATACCTGAGCACGATGCTTGCAAGACTGTGCATCAGGTACGCTACTATTATATCACTATCATTCTCGTCCTGATGCTCACCTGCTTGTTGGTGCTGCAATCACCCTCATGACCCATTCCCAATCAACGTAGGTCCATATACCCTTTCGATTACGTCACTAGTCCATAAATTATATTTGCTCCATAGCACTGTTCTCGAGAAAACACACAACTTCTCCCGTCCCATTCGGTTAGCTGGAACGAGTTTCATCGACACGAGGGAGAAGTGCGGCGTAGTGCACCGAATTAGACAAACACGAAATTCTCGGCCATGGATACCCCCATTCAGACGAGGGGAGAGCAGAAAATTTTCCGCGCTTATACCATTCTCTTAAATTGGTTGGATCTGTTCCTCAGTGCTTGAGCTTTCTGAGACCAAGTCACCTCAAATGAAGTGCGTCTCACTCAGGTCAAGGCTTGAGGTAACTTAAACTCGTAACAAGGCCCTTGAAGGTTTTGAGATGATTTTCGAGTTGCATTTGGCATTATGTAATTATCCACTACTCGCTAACATATCACTCCATGGTTAATGATAAAGAGTTAATAATATACGTATTTTTCCCAGGTTCAGGCAGTACGGAGACAGAGAAAGCACAAGAGCCCACAGTGTTTGACGGGTGTCCACCGGCCCCAAGGTTCAAGGATATCGTCCAATCATCGGGATTTGCATTCATTCGATCAGGTAAACATCCGACAAGATCAACTTGAGAACGTTGAATATGGAATGCATCATCAGGCTCCTGTCGCGTCCGTTGGCGACACATTGAGTATGCTAAAACCGTGCTGTTGCATGGATTTATTCTGGATGCTACCAGATCTCACCGCCAGCTTCAGTACCAGAGCCTGGTCAATATGCAGCGTGTCGGAGTTCTCGACCCTAAGCCTCAAATCTCAGAATAATGTGCGGCTGACAGGAACTTGACACACACCACTCGAAAAAAAACACGGAAGAATGCGGCCGCCATCATTGTTGTAATCGCTCAGGCGGACTACAGAACCTGTTTCCGACGATGCACACTGTACAAAGAGACCACAAGTGACAAAGATCGGTATTATAATCGCGTGATGAACAACAAATTACGACCTGAGGAATCTCCACCAGGTTGCTAAAATAAAAGCCACGACCCACCACTTCACTTGTTGGTCGTAACAAGTGCCTATATCAATGCTGTAGATAACGAAACGGCTTGAAGAACGGTTGTTGAAGGCCCGACCATTGGTTAAACGGCATAGAACCCGCGTGCTGTCAAGTGGCACAAATGTCGCATGAGCATTACATCCTCTGACATACTTGCTTAGGGTCCCGCGGCTTGACTCTTACAATGCGGACCGAAGACCGCCTCGCCAGACCCATTATCACTGGAAAAAACTGTGAAAATAAGGAACCATGAACACGAACACGACTTACCCCGAAGCTCGCCGGACCAGGGAAAGACTCTGAGAGCAGAGGGGACATGTGTGTCCAGGGGAAGACAGTCAAACATAGATTAAATAGCTTACACAATTTTTTGAGGTGTTGGGTTACACGCAGGCTAAGGGTCGAAGTGCAGAATGTTAAACCGCCGTTTGGGCATACCTACAAGCACGTGATCATACCTTTCACAATACATAGATCAATTGTGCAACGGGTCGTGGAAATTCTGCGATTGTGGTGGCGGCGCTCTCATGATTAACCCTACCAGAGTTTCTAGACCAAGCTGCGAGCACCCCAGACTGGACGAGGTACATTGCAGGGCACGAACATGCAGGGACGCACGGTGGGTGAAACTGATGACGTACTTCGTAGTTGTTGGCTATTGTGGGTAGCTGATAACGGCTTCCCTTTTGGACTAGCGGAATCACTGTGTGCGTCATGATGTCACACTTAGCAGCCTGGTTGCTTTTTTCGCCTACTGCGCCTGCTCACTGCATAAACTATGTTCTTTTTGTGTAAGGGAACTCAATGAGAATACAGGAGATGGAGGATGGAGCAACGCAAGTTAGTACTATTGTCCCTGATCTGGGAATTTGAGTTACTTTCAGACCTCTCAATACTCTTCTCAACCACTCAGACAAATAGAAAACAATTGCTCGCATAATGTTCTGGATGGTCATAAGATGCGCCATTCCCAATTTTATGCAGCTCGGGTACGTTCGAGTTACGGGCAGCCCATAGTGCTGAAACAGTCAATGCGAGTTGCGACAGATTTCCAGTGGCAACCAGACAGGGATTGTGGAGAAACCATTTCTCGCCAAGGGTTCGTCGCGGAGCTGTTTATATCAACCTTTATCTTTGCTCTCATTAAGCCCCGCTCATGAGAGATTCAGCACTGGCCGAAAATCCGGTGCAGGTAGCTCGGAACATCGACAAGTGCCTTCCAGGGACCTATGACCCAACCTTCACAGGATCACCAGCAGCCCAGACCCAGTGCTCCAACATTCCTTGTCAGATAGTGGTACAGACAAGGGTTGATGGGCACAGCAAGGAATAGCCCAACTCGCCTTTGGCCGTACAGCTAGATCTTGGGGAGCCTTGGCACCAACCACCAAGGACAAGAAATTGCAGGAAGGTTATGAGAAGATTACTCTACAAATTCGCTGACATAAAGTGGGACTCCGCTTTCAAAATCTCAATGATCGCCGGCCGCCAGTGAACTGCACTTTGTAATAAAAGGGGAAGTAATCGCCGACTGCTGTTCGTTGGTCCCCACTTCTCAGCTCCAACTGGCTCTTCATTTTCTGGTCAGCTGCCTATACATAGGCGGATACCTTCTCTTTGATCTTTCTGTTCTCACGGCTTCTAGTCTAAGAATACTAGTCCAATAGTGGAATGAAAGCGACGACCCATCCTAGTCATACCTGTACTGGAGGCGATGAAGCCCGAGTTATGAGCGGCTACACCTTCGTTATGCATGCTTGTCAGTGGCTGCAAATGTATTCCAAGTCAGTCCATGCTTCTGTTTGGTTCTTCTGAGTCCTACTCATTGCCCTGACCCAGCCGTCCCCGGTAACTATCGTGCAGACCCCATCGGAGGGTACCCGCACCTCCCCTCCCCTCTATTTATTCCCTTCAACTGATCCATATTGACAAGTAGGACCCAAAAATCATGTAAACTTCCAAAAGAACTAGGTATCGTATGAAGGGAACTTTATAGAAACTAGTCATTGGACATATGCCGGCAGCCAACCCAATCCGAAGCGTTGGAATATTTTCAGAACACGGGATATTTGGCAACGCCTCATGGACTTGTTTTCTATAGTTTGGTCGAGTACATGTCGAGAAGATATAAAACAATTGTTTCCTCGCTCCGTTATCCCCCCTTCTCGGTGCTTCTGAATTCGGTCTCTCCGAGTCTCTCACATGACTATGATATATTTACAAGCTGATGCCCCGATCCCCACTGCAAATGCACTGGATGTCTGGTTTGATTTTATTGCGCCACCGGATGCTGGTGGGTCATCAACAGCTGTGGTTGGCAATATCGTAAGTAAATAGTGTTTCCCTTCGCCTGCAAACTCACTTTTGCGGTGGCAGTTTCAGACAGAGCCTACACTGGACCAGGTACATAAGACTTGAGCCCTATGGACGAAATGATTTATTATCTGGTGGCCATCCTAGATCATTCGAATACCGTGGAGAATGCAGATCCTGCCCCTCGGAGTTCACAGAGTTTTATTCGGAGACATTACAATGACTGCCTTCCGTGAGCGTGTCAATTCGGAGATGAATCGGAATATATGGAGGGACTTCAGAGAGGACCTCATGGACGCATTCAGAGCCCTTCATGCAAGTTACAGTCACTTTTACCCCTACGTGCACAATTTTGACACTGTATTATAGCAAATAGAGGGCCTAAGATGCTTCCGACCTTACCGGATGATTTTGAAGGTACGAGGCGAAATTGTGGGAGTCAGATTTGTGTAAATGCCTGGTTCCGCACATGTCTCATTCCATTTAGCGGGAGATTCCATCGTACATACAATGCCACTAATTCCCCGTCAATATGTAATGTTAAAACAGTAGCGAAGGTTTTAATACTCGATCATGACTTGCCACTTCTCTTGACCTCGTGTTGATGCAAGCATGCTGGCTGAAACCCACGACCGTGACATGAGCTTCATTGTAAATTTACATTTTAGCCAGAATTCCATTGATGCAAGGATATCCTATCTACCACACCGGGGTCACTTCACTGGAATGTGCACTGTCCAAGTACCGATGATGCCGCAATTTGCAATTAGCAGTGTTTGAAGGTAGCCCTTGAAACACTGCAGGTCACAGTATATATCAAATGAGTGGGTTGTGACGTATACTGATGTACTTTCCCAATAACCATCAATTGATATAGCTCAGCAATTTGGGAATGGATACATGCGGATGCTGATGGGCATTGAATGGGGCTCAGCGGGTGGAAGACGGAGGAATGGTGGGAACACAGTCGCCTAGTTATCAAGCAGACAGTTCTATCTTTAGTTCTCCAGCCGCCAAATACGCACATCCTCCATCGCGACGACAATGAAGAAAATGAGACAAGTACAGTTATGAAAATAAGTTTTTTTTTAAAAAAAAAACCGCGCAAAGTTCCTAGGAATCACAAAAAAAAAAAAACAGACGTTCATAGGTCTATGAGGATGAAGTCTTAAGATAGGGCATCTTGGGAACCTCAACGTAATTGATCAATTGATTGCCTATCCAAGGGCTGTTTGATGCAATGGAGGCTTTATGCCAAGTTCGAATGGCTGCATGCGAAGACAGAGAGGGACGTTCTTTACTTATTTCCTATCATGTCTACTGACCCTGCTATCAGCAGTTAAGCAAACCTTGGACTTGACTGAGGCGATGACCACAACACTCTTGAACCACCAAGTTGTGTTAGGCCTGACCATCTGCTAGCGACCTCCGCAGAATACCCCCTTACCTCCAGCTTTGCTTGACCACAATCCCTTAACATCTCCATTTACACTCTTCATGCGCAGGTTACACCACAAGCTGTGGCCGCACTGGAGGATTCAAGTCATAGTCTGCTTGCCCACTTCGGGTAAAGCTTCATTAGAGACTCTACGGAACTCATGTAGAGATAGACGCTGTATCTACCGGAATGCTTCCCAACGCCTTCGACTAAGCATGTTCCCGACCGGGGGTGTTCTCTCACCCTCAGCGCAATCTGTTTCTGCTGGCGACACCCTTAGGTTCTGAGTTATGGTGTTATCTCCGTATCTAAACCGCTGGCTTCGGGAAGGGTTCCGAGAAGTCGACTCGGACGCATGCAAATGCTGAAACCCTCGTCGCGTTGGTTGGTCAGGGGGCAACACAGGCTGGTCCGTGGTATGTGTGAAATACCACATTCAGGTATATTCTGCCCCTGGATTTGGTAGAGCTATAGTTTCTAAGACGAATTTCTGCTTATTAACCTTGAAGTAATGGCCCAGAGAGGTCACCAATGCCTCGCTTTGCCTGGATGGCCTGGGCGCTATCTCTCATCTGAGGATTCCTTCGTCCGGGAATTGAATGGCAATGACGAGGGAATAGTTAAATAAATACGACCGGGGCTCGTTCGTTATCGGCGCTTGTCTTTGTCCGCCCAAAATAACACAACTGGGACACCTCGAGATCACAGGGCGATTCTTCTGAGAGGAATTGCAAGGAAAAGTTTTGTAGACTCGTGCAACGGACCCAAGCGTAGACTAGGATTCATTTCGTTGCTCGCTTATCATGGCCGCGCCTACTCCCACCAACTCCCGGCAGCCTTCATTTAGTGCTCAGCGCTCGGTGTCGACATCCCTTGAGCCGTCGACATACTTTGAGCCTCCAGACTACCGAAATCGGATCTAGAACATTCCAGGGACTGCATTCGTGACACCATTACAAAGGCACGTAGTCCGAGGTGGCAACCTGGGATAGAACGTCAGAGGCATGTACCCACTTGTGTCCAAAAAATCGCTCACGCAGAGCCTCGAGTTATTCCGACTCATCCGAAGGCTGCGGATCTTCAAAATTGCCTCTTTGGGACGAGATTGTCATCCAACAAATCGCTCACTTGCATTCCACCGGCTGCTGATCAAGCGCAACTCCCTTTTTAGTTGCCCGCCTTTGCGTATAAAAAGGTCTCACCAGCTGGGGTCTGAAATTCATCATCATCACTTCGACGCCCTTCACTTCATACTTCATACATTCATACCTTGCTCTTCAGAATCGCTATGGTGGGTACACTTGATGAACTCACTCGTTAAATGTTAATCCTAATCCCTTTATCATTCCAGTGCTCTACTAAGTGCTCTTTGTCTTGCAACTGCACTTCGTCTTGCAACTGCACTAACTGCGGTTGTTCCAACAACGCTGTACCGCTGAACAACAACAATGGCTGTGGCTCGTCATCCTGCGCATGCGGAAGCTCGTAAGTGTCTGATACAATCATGATATAGGGCTTGTGTTCATATTGCCTGTATAGGTGCCAATGCAAGCCCGGCTCATGCAAGTGTTGAGCCGCGTGCGAGGCCTATCGTATTGATTGATCCATCGTTATAGGCACGAGATGCCCGTCAATTGCGAGAATCATGTATAATACATAATTCGCGGTTGATAATCTATCCGTATGCGTTCCTATACAAACACGTTCAGAAATATATGTGGCAGGCATTGAAGCCTCGAACGCGGTTTCGCAGTTCAGTTGAATATGCAGTGGACTTGTGCGGTAAAAGTTGGGGGATCCTGGTAGTTCTATTAGCTTTGACACGAATGCATTCTTTTCCGCCTCCGAAAGATTGTCATAAGTGCATGGGTATGACTTGTGAACGTAAGCGAACAAATAGAGTAATCCTAGTCGAGAGCCACAATTATACCGTCAAGCAAAGGTTCGGATAACGGTATGCGCCTCAACACCATGGATGCTCATTCCCTTCTGTAAGAAAGTTAGGTCCAACAAAGATATCACGATAAGAGTGCAGCAGGAACTCACCTTCCTTGGACAGTCCAACGTTATGCGATTACATCCCCATACCTTGACCTCTTCCAACTTTCTACATCCCCCCTTCCTCACAACTTCACCATCCACCTCCATCGCATCCGTCTCACCTTTCCTGTCAACCATGCTTCCGGGGACTCCATCCACCCAAGCTTTAATAACGAAATCCGACATTTCCCTCACCCAGCCAACATCCACCTTTTTCAGTTCCGGTGCCATAATTGCAAGACTCATCAACGCGTCCTCTCCGAGCCCCTTCCACCCATTCACATTCAACTCTTCCAGTTTCTCTCCAGAATGTCCAAGTATTGCTTTGAGGGCGTCATCTGCCAGGGTGTGATTCCTTGATAGGTCGAGATGAACAAGTGCGCGGTTGTTACTCCAGGATGTAAAGAATCCAGCAACACCCTTGTCTGTTAGTTCGGGCAGGTTGTTGAGTATGAGAGTGTCAAGGGATGTCGTGTAGGGTAAGATGCCTTCATTGAGGAATGTGTCAGTGAGGAGGGTATGGTTCGAGACGTTAAGGTGTGTGAGTCCGTTTCCAACGGAGGAAAGCAGCTCGATCATTGCCTCTTCTGCGCAAGACTCGCCTGGGTCGGAGAGGTCAAGATAGGTCAACTGACTTGTATTCCCCTCTTGGCCTAGTTTGGCCAATTCTCGCAGGAGTTCGTCATTAAGCTTTCCGATCTCCTTCAATCGCAGTGCGCGCAGGTTAGGACCGCACGATGAGACAAGGGTCTGTAAACATTCCAGGTCAAAGCGAGGGCTTTGGGTGATAAGAAACCTTTCGAGATTCGGGTGGGTAGTGAAGAACTTCTGCCATGCTGGTGGTTTAACAAGGAAAGGACCCAGGAGCTCAATGGAGGTGAGTGCTGGAAGGGAAGTACTGATGACGTCGAGGGCGCCATCGTTGAGCTGTCCGCAGAAATCCAGCCGGAGTGAGGTAAGGTTTGGATTGAGATATGCGAGAGTTGTGAAGGCATCCGGCGAAAGGTCTAGAGGAGAGATTTAGGAGACATTGCTGGTGAACTCAGTTGAAACATACTAGTCGCGTCATATAATGTGAGGGTAGTATTAGTTGTGCTGTAGAACAGCTGAGCGTTCTCTGACGTCCTGATCGGCAATACTATGAACATGCGTTTAGTGACATACATAGAAGACTCACAAGCTGCGGTTCTTGGACAACGCCTTTGAAATAGCCTCAACATTCATAGTTCCAATATCTCCCAATGCCTCAACATCGTCTATGTGCTTCGTGATAAGCTATGACTGACGTCAATATTAAACATTCTTTGTTCTGGAGAAAGAATACCCACCTGGACGCATAATGAAACAAGGCTGGGGAATCTCCTTTCCTCAAAAGTCGTGATAGTTCTTTTGTCTGCTGGCGCCCTTTTCTTCCTCGGAGCTTGCGGCTTCTTGAATGGGTCACTTCCGGCGGCCATGGCACACGGATGACACAACCAACCAGGACCAGGGATAGCAGCCATGGTATATACGGTCTACATGCACCGAATGTCTCAACACACTTGAAGAGATAGCAACAAGGGTGGAACATACCACGGTGAACCTCTTCTCACACTTTACACAAGTCTCAAAACTTCCCGGCGCAGGTCGAGGTCCCGTTCCAGCATTCACCGCACCGCGCATGATCTTCGAAGGCGCATTATACGCGTCGTCGTCCTCGTCCATGTAATCATCATCGCTATCCTTGATTCCGCGCTTCTTCTTCTCTTTGGCTTTGAGTTTTGCCTCAGCAGCCTTCGTGAGCTTCGTTTTCCTGCCGGCAGCCGGCTTATCTGCTTCCGCTTGTGTTACGGCAGGCTCAACGGCTTGCTCAGGCTCAGAGTTGTCCAAATCGTCTGATGCGTTTCCCGAGTACTATGGATACAAAGATGGATGTAATTTGTCGTAGGTCAAGTGTGAGAAAATACAAAGACCTACGCGGAGATTTGACCGAGTCCTAGTTCTTAACCTTCGACCTCTAGCAGATATTTGGGGTTGAGTGGAAGGCTCTGCTTCAGCGTTCGAATTGTCCGCCTGATTCGAAGGCCCAGCTACAGGTTGTTCTTCGTCCTGTTGCTGGTTCCGAGCGTTCCTTGTGGCCGCCCGACGGGCGATGCTTGTGGCATTAATGCCAGACTCCTATTCACACGCTCTTTAGCTGGATAATACAACGCGCATGACTACTTTACATACCCTCAGAAACTCTGTGAGAGCTGAAGTTGGCCCCCGGACGTTGTTGGTGTGACTCATTGAAGAGGTCAAAGCTAATTAGCGCGTCTGTCACGCCAAAACTCGTAGTCACCTGGGTGTGACGCTAATTAGAAGGTCAGGGCGGGACCCGGGATACTCTGCCAGCTCTGCAAATCATACTAGAAATGAAATAGTTGAGAGGGCTTAGGGGAAAAAAACGATGCGAACGTCCAAGTGAGTCTACATTGGATATTCTTAGCTAGGTTTGGGTTTCGCCCTGGGGTTCGACAGTAGTATCAACGAACATCGGTTCTTGGGATTTTGCTATTTACTTTTGATGCTGTTTGTTAACTTCGAAAAGCTCATAAGAGGAGCAAAGGGGGACAACGGAGCGAAGAATCAATATCAATCAATGATGCTCTAAGTCAACACCCAGCAGTATGTTCAAAGTCTAGTGACTCCGCGGGATTAACAAGGGGACTTAAATCTTGTAAAAGTAAAGAAAGGCTCAAGGATATGTGTGGGTTACCATCAAGGCTATATATACGGCATCGAAGCTGTAAACTATATTACTGGGAGACTAAATCAAAGAGGAAGTCATAAACATGAATTCAAACCTGAGCATTGCTTCGACTACTTTGTCATGAGTCAACACAGCGTAGCGTGGACCAGCCAAGTACGCAGGCACCACAGGTGTCATGTGGGACAGGAAAGGGACCACGAAGGCGGAGATCGGGGTAATAGGGTCAGATGGGAGCAGGAGGCGAACAAATCGCGAGACGGAGAGGACCACTAGGGGTTTAGTTGGGGAGTCAAGCGGTAAACTCATTACCATGAATTCGGGCTAAGTCGGTTCTTATGAAGGTCCCGCTTGTGGGTATTGCGTGAGCTGAACCTAGGCCGTTTGGATTTAGAATGGCAATGAGGGGGAGAGTTTGGGGCC
The DNA here is from genome assembly GCA_018524415.1 of Podaxis rugospora. Lineage (NCBI taxonomy): Eukaryota > Fungi > Basidiomycota > Agaricomycetes > Agaricales > Agaricaceae > Podaxis > Podaxis rugospora. Next base: position 76,019 of record JAEUWL010000511.1, read on the forward strand.
GGGAGAGCACTGGGCTCGGGAGCCGAGGAAGAAGCTGGACCACTGCCGCCATTCGTTGCCGCGGGCGCAGGGGCAGTGATGGAAGTAGTGGAGTTAGACTTGTTCCCCAAATTCTTGTCGCTAGACCCGCTGGTCGACAAATCAGAGTTCATGTTGGGGTCAGATCGAGCTCCGTTAGATGACGGTGCTGCGGCAAAGATATCGTTCTGAGCACCTGTTTAACGCCAGAGTTAAGTCATTGGTCACTCTGATCAAGGTCAAAGGAAGGGCATACCGTCAGCAAATCCGGTCTTCATGTTGTATCCGGGCGACTTCTGTTCACCAGCAAGGTCCAACCCGTCAACGACGATGTTGTTACCATCGCTCTGGTGCCAGTAGATCATCTGCTTCGCACCCTTGGTACATTTATCGGGTTCACCTTCACACCAGAATGGAGGTTTGGGAGCAGCGAGAGGAGTGGTACTCCGAGCATTTGTGACGCGGCAACGGAAGGCTTGATGATACATGTTAGGTTGTCCACAACTATAGGGTTGGTTGAATCGGACGGGCATGGGGGAAGAGGAAAGAACTAGCTGGCTTACCCATTAGGAACCTATTATCCGTCGGACAACAGACCATGAATTTCTAATCCTAAAGTTGGTATGATTACTTACCCAGCCCCACTATCGAAAACATCAGAATTGCACAAAAGCTTGATGAAATTTTACTCACAGCACAAATACAACCTGCCGGTGGACAAGCAGGCATGGCGGAGGGAACGTCATAAGTGGTAATGCGTTTCCATGGGGTGCTGAAAATGGTCTTAAGCATATCGAGGATGATTCGTTAGCTTGAAGACCTACTGGTAGCGAACGGAGAAAACAACCAGGTTTTCAGGAGTGACTTGCTTAATATCAGACTGGATTGTGTTACAAGTGAGGTCAGAATTAAGACCAGACACAAAAAAGAGCATACCTGATAGCTGATGGCGAAGGCGGTACCGGCGGCCATGGACTGATTTTGGGCGTGTACTACACACATTTTGTTAGGCTTCGAGGCGGAAATTACAAACACGAATAGGACAAACAATTTGGTGCTGTAATGCATTCCGGTACATTCTATTTATTGTTTTTGACCATGAGTGCTGTCCTCAAACAGTAGGAATAATGACGTACGTAGTCTTCCGGATAGTGACCGCCATCGGGCCAGTCAGACGTATCCCTACCATTTTGGGAGAGTGTGGTCTTAGCTCGGTTCGAGGCGATTTCAACCTGGAATTGTCCGCCAGCAGGCCTAGATTTATGGTGAATAACGGTACAAACAGCGACAACACAACGTACAAGTCCAGAAAAACCCCGGGCGCGGGGGGGAACTCGTCGCACTGGAGCGTTAGAGCATGAAGTCATGTCTGTCCTGAAATGGATATGTCTTAAATTCTTACTCTGTTGATGTGATGGACTGGAAAAAAATAGTCGATCAGTACACTGACGATACGCTGGCAATACGTCATCCAACTCACACCACCAGTCGTTCTTTGAGAGTTGGTACAGAGGGGTAACAGGTGCTGCGTTGTTCAAGTCAACATGGCCATCGACACCCTGTGACAACCAACCACGATCAATAATGTCCCGCAAATTTTTGGTTTTACTCACGTCCAGACAGTACATCGCCTGATGCCATGCTGCTAAATGGGCGTTGGCCAAACCCAACAACAGCGAAAATGTAAGGACAGAAAACATGGAAAAGGAGAGACAAGAGGAAAACGACAGTGTGGTTAGGAGACCAACAGACCTACGGACGGGGAGAGAGGAGGAGGAAGGATGGAGAGACGGGTGAGGTATACAGAATATAAAAGCGAACCAAGGAATGTTGAATGATCTGCGGCCCTGGCACTGTCAATTTTGATCATTCCCGTTCCCGAGCGATGAACACCGGCAATTCATTTAGCATCGTGAGTGCTGCCTTACAACAGAATCTTTTGAGTCGAATTCGACTCCTTGTCTTTCTCTGGCTTATGCCCCCCCTGTTCTTATCATACTCGTCCCTGTCTACTCTTGCAGCTAGAATTGACTACTACACCTGCCAAGGCTGCCATTGATTTTTTTGGCTGTCTCTTCAAATTCCGTTCAACTGGACGGCAAACCATCGCGGATCGGAAAGGATGGTTCATAGTGGTATATGCCATAATTGTTTCCCCTCGTTACCTCCATGGCGACGGCTTCTTGGTCCCACCTAAGGGTGCCCTCCATACTTACTCCAACACTTCGATCGCACTCGCCTCAATGGACTGGCCATAATTAGCGCACGAGCCTTTGCCCGGACACCTAGGCGACGGTTTCTGCCCACAACTTTGACCCTCGCCACTTTCGGATGGCTTCCCTCATTCAAGAATGCATCGATCCCTTAATTCAATCCTCCAAAACGATGCTCTCCGCTTTCAAACTTTCAAAAAAAAAAAACTTTCCCTCAGTCCTTGCGGCACGCTTAGCTTGGGCCCATCTTTCCTGTGCCCACTACCCAGCTTTTCCGTCATCAGCGCGTCAATTGACAGTACCCATCTCTTTCGTCGAGTTGATCTGGTAGCTTTCTGACCTCTCTTTTCCGTTGTTTACAAGGCAACCCGCCTTGAGCCTCAATGTTTTCCCAGCACAATCGCCTAGTCCCAGCGAAAAAATGATTCGGACCGTTGCGGACAACGAGGTACTTGAACTTGTTACACCCGCGTCTGTCGTGTAACCATGCTTATGTAGCTCGGAAGTCAATGACAAGGAAAATTGGGTACTAACCTGGTATAGATACCTCTCGAGTTTCTCTGACAGCTTCTGAGGTAGCTGGTTTCTTGCGGCTGATAAGGGGATCGATGCATGTCCCATCACACGAGGAGACACATGAGGTCGGGTTGACATCGCACACGATGGCAGAGAACGTTGGTCTTCGACGGGGAATTATGTGGAGCCAAACGAGTACTGCAGCTGGAAACTGATAAGTGTCTCACTCTTCTTCCATCATCTTTGAATCATCCTCACTGCGAATTTCACACAATCAGGAAGACTTTCCCAACCTGAAACTATCCAGGTGTACCCTTGGACATTGCCTTAAAACCGCTTGAACAGCGTGGTGAGGAGAGTATTTCCTTAATTCTGTCACGATCGGCCCCTACACCTGACTCCCATCGGGGATTCATCATCCCTGTTGCTCCCGGTGGATAACTCCAATCACCACCCTGATATCAAGCATATCAAGCGACATCCATTTATTATTAATACTCTTCGAACGCCTTGTGACTAATGTTCTGTGGCGCGATGACCTATGTCCTTCTGCTGGACGGGGTGACATTCTTGTAATTCATGACATGCTTCCCACCCGAAAATTCCCTTGCCGAGTGGACGGCCCCAATTCTTCGCTTACCCCACAATCTTGCATTAAAGGTACCCTGCGCTTTGACTCATCGCCACCCTCATTTACAGTCCACTTCCTGCCTCAGCCCCCTCATGACTCTTGAACCTGGCCTCTACACCATCAGTTGCAGGGGAACCGAAACCTATATCGGCAGGCACCTTGTCGAGGACAAGTCCCTGCTACCCAAACGCATCGTCAACCTTCCGAAGGGTGTAATAACACCTGGCTTCGCTGTCGAGAAGTCACCTGCTCCTAAAGAGTGTTACGTCCTCCGCGCCTCGGGCGGTCTCGTTGCCGAGAAAGACCAACTCCTCTGGGCTTCCGTCCTCGATAGCTTTGCGCCTCCTACCTACTTGTGGCGCATCACTGCCCAGCCCCAGCACGGCCAACATATATACATGTCAGTAGAAAACGCTCCGTTGTCTTGATAGCGAATTAAGTCGGCGGCTTTCCAGAGTCGAGAAGCCGGGTAGTGCTACTGGCTGGTTTGTTCCCGACAGCAAGCCAGAGACTCAGGCAAGCCGTCAAAGGTATCCCTATCCTTTTCTCATGATTGATTGCCTTCACTCAGGTGGCTGTTCAACCTCTCGCCGTCGGAACTTCTCAGCCACCCGAGTATCCTCCCAATGCACTCTTCGAGTTTGTTAGGCTTGGCAATGTTTAGAAGATCCACGGTGTTCCTAGCAATGAAGTGCTCTATGCTTGTATCTGATATGTGAAGAGACTAACACGGATGATTCCTTAGTTAAATCTCGACCGAAGCCGTAACATTGACGGAAGTTAAAAAGCCAGTGGTTAAGCATAATGGAAAATGATGTACTAGTATAAGCAAGAAAACAAGGCTCGGCTTCAGCTCACCAGCTGAGGGACGTCCCCAGCCCAAAAATCTGAGGAAGGCCCTTGAAGAAATCCTTCCTCATCTCGCGCATAATCTCGACATACGCACTTTGGCAAGGCGAACACAAAATACTCCCAAAAGTTCCCGTCCCCCAACTCGCATGCTCTTTCAATATTTCCAACACATCTCTTCGCATCATCACGTCCTCTAGCACCTCCGCCCAACGTAGGTGTATACGTTGACTGCACACGAAACCGCGCTGATTCATACTCGAGTGACAGTTCCACGTCCGGAATTTAGCTCTTGCATACTGGGCTACCCATTTCCCCATTTCCTCCCTTCCCAGAGCAAGGGCAGCGAGGTCCTGACGGTCAAGAAGCTGCGTCATTGCCCGCCTCCCTCCAACGTGTGCGGCGTTCTCATCGTTACCTCTACTATTCGTAACGGGCTCCGGATACGATTGAATAGTACAGTAGTACGCCAAGGGCAGTACTTCAGGCATGTCAGCAATCCGAGCCATACGAATAGCAGCAGCAGGGTCAAGACGAGGCATGTCACTGAACATCTCGCGTTTCTTCTCCAGGGTATCCCAGTCCTCTATAGTACGCGGCCACGCCGAGGAAAGTTGGTGAACCATTTCATTACGAAGTGCGTCAACTTCATATTTGAGCGCGAGGGACATGACCCCAACCATCTCGGTTGTGGATTGGACCGTAGGCTGGGTAAGCCAGGTCCTCAAAGGACTTGTGCTGGGTGCCTGACTGAGTACAGGGGTATTACGATCCTAGATCAAATTGACGTACAATGGTTCATAAATAACCCTTAGCAACGCTCTCACAATGTCTGGGTCGTCCTGCAAGTCTATTCTCGGTATCCCCTCGTACGTCTCCTGGTTATCTGGCTGTGGGATACTGAACATGTCATGGAATATTGAAGAGTGCTTTGCAAGAATTGAGCAGTGAACCCGGAAACATGTCTGCCCAGCGACGAGCAACACGTTCCCATCATCGAAGTAGACGTGTCGATCCTGGTGGAGTACAAGGGTCGAATTCAGCATGACCCGAGTATTCGGGGAGGGCTGCATAACAGAGGAAGGGGTACCGATACTGCGACTGGAAGTATGATCCTGAGACCGGCCCGGAATGTCGCCTCCTAAACCTAGATCGCTGTTTGTTGTGTCCATTCGTAGGATTCCTGGAGCCCGGAACAGGGGTCCACAGGAGAATGACCAGTTACCACGAAGTGCAATGTGTGGTCAGGAAAAGAGAAGCTGACGGTCCCCACCGCAATCTGAAAGCGTTAGGAGGCAAAGGATTTGTTCGAAGAGGAATACCTTTATTAGACCAATTTCAGATTTTGTGGGGAATATATGGTCCTAGTTGTCTCTGTGTGAGAGGTATGTGAGCCAAATCCCGGACATCAAGCAGGCTGTCGATGGATATACGCATGAGTGGCACAATGGAAGCGAGAGAAGCTAATTCAGAATCATATGCAACATATATCATACGTACATCATGTCTGCCTTAACAACTTCCACACCCTTATAATTATCCACACTATTTCAGGCGTCTGGCAACCGCCCCTCCTAGCATCCAGGCCATGGCCCACAGTGGGGTTAGATATAAGCAACGGAAGACGTCACCGTTGTACCAAGGAATGCACTCCCCGGAGCTCCGTCACGGTCCTTCGCTGCATTTGCGCTTCACGTGGCCATGATCGGGTGGTGAACGGCTCCTTGGACAGCAATCCCGTCTTTCTGTCCTAAGACTCGCGGGCTGGGGGGGGGGGGGGGGCACCACGATACGACTACTTCGTGCAGTTTCGAGCGCCTCTGGAAATTCTCGAATAACAAGGGGAAAAAAACCAAAGTAGGAGCATTGAAACATTAGAATCACCTTGAGCAAGACAAGCCCATCGTGTGGTCCACAATACAATAATTGACTAGTAACTATCAATTTAGACGAGGATCAAAAAGTGGCGCTCTGAACGAACGAACGAACACGCGAAGAGCTACTGATGTCATTCATCGCGTAAGCTAAACCTGCTCACGCTGACCAATGGGGGTCAAGACGCAGTTGATTTTATCAGGGCGAATCCTCCAAAAAGCTAGGCACTGGCCTGGACAACCTTGCTAGAACAGTCCACGGACGGAAATCAATCATCAATCTTTAACTCGGGCTTATAGAGCTTCGGAGAACAGAAAGGTTCATCCCCCAAGTCGAGCGAACACGCAACTTCTAGTGGCCAACACAACTACTACCGCCCCGGACTCACGTCATAGCCAACACCCTCCATCCACCCACCACACTAATCTCAATAACACGTTCATGATGCACAACATGAATCGCGTCGAGGGGTAAAACCTACACGAAAACATACAGAGCAAAGTATGCGCCAAAGTTCCCTAGTAAATAAAACATTGCGATATAATACATTGTTATCCACAGAATGCCTTGCCTAGTACTCTACCAATGGAATAACCTTACCTGTGGAGCCGTTTAGGATAAGAACTGAAAGAAAATTCGAAATCTACTCACCAACGTTAGCGTAAGGCGATTTCTTCTTCCTCCTACCCAGCAACTCTACTTCTCCGCTATCAAAGAACGAGTATCCAGCTGCAGAGACCCGTGAGTACATATGTTCTAATTGGTCGAGTGAAGGAACAAAGAAAGAGTTCCTGAATAGCTCGATTCATCCAGTGGCGTTATGCGGCACAATACACGCAAGTCAAGACCAGAATAGAAAGACGAAAGGAGAAGAGGGAAAACGTGGAATCGCGACAAAGGCAGCGAAAATGCTCCGTACTTCCATCAGGTCGGGATATGCCATTCTCAAAAACACGAAACCCAAAGCCGACATAACCACAAGAAAGATTCAGCAAAAAACACTCACGCATGGGTATCGCCTCCGCAGTCTCATCTTGGTTCTCATCAGTGCTATCATCGTACGCAACACCATTAATCGGTCTGCCCGTCTTCGAATCCCTCAAAATGCCCAAATGATCAACAAATGGCGCGGGTCGAGCATTAGCAGCCCTATGAAGTTGGACGAGGATCCTCTGGATATCATACAGGTATCCTTGGAGGGTATCAAGGAATCTCCGCGTCTGCAAGTGCTTAGAGGAAGCACAGCTGTGCATCACAGAATGAGGACATTTCTCCCAAACGAAGCAGGAGGTAGATAAACTCACATAGAGATACCATCTTCCTTAATAATATATCCAATACCATAACCATCCGCAGCAACAGGTCCAAATCCAAACAGCCTCAAAGCGGGGTTCCCGCAGTTGGAAGTGCTCAATATCGAAGTACTCAACAGCGCATAACCCGGATCCGTGAAGATAGTAGGAAGTTTGGGTTTGGATTTCTTCAGATTGCTGTCACCGTGAGACGTTGAAGAGATGGAAAGAGAAGGCGACGAAGGAGGCGAAGAGACAGGCGAAAGCGGATCATCCGGTGATGGGTTGAGGTTGCCTTCGGCTTCGCGTTGAAGGAGGCAGTAGAGAGCGTAGAGGTGCCTATCTTGTCCGAGACCTTGAGCACATTCCTTTGTGAGCTTGACGTGTCTCTCGCAAGCTTTACGGAGGGCATTGACTTTCTCTTGTGGCGTTGCTTCCGAGTAGAATGTCTAAGATAACACGGTATGAGATAATGATACGGTGTTCTGAATTAAGAATCGACCCACCTTGGTGAAATTAACACTCTCAGGTTGAACAGACCGAATTGCCTCGGTGCGACCGTGTAAGAACGATTTGGTCATCGCCGGTTCATAGACACACTCAATGCGGCCTAAACCCAATCCTCAGCATTCAACATAGTCCGCAGAATAGAGAAGTACTTACCATACAGTCCGAAGTATGCCGCCTGGAACGCCATCTGGACGAAAGCATCTGGGCTGAACCCATGGCTCGTAATGAAGTTCTTCCCATAGCCCTTGAACTCAAGTGCTTGGCAATCGTTCTGGCAAATAAGGTCACTGATTCTGGTCTCCGCAAATCGGACACCCGCACGGAGCTCGGGTGAAAGTTTCCACTCGAGTTTCTTTGGCGTAGTATCGATACGTTCCAAGGTTGGCGTCGGCGGCTCTATGAAATGAGATCAGTTCAACGTTGGGGCGTGGGATAGAGATAGATGTGCATACTCTGAGAACCACGAGGCGGCTTGTAAGATTTCGCAAGTGGAGATAGAGGGGCATGGAACAGTGTCGGCGCCGATGGATTGATCGAGCGGGCAAGAAGCATAAGTCCTTCGGTAAAGATATCCGCGGCGAACCTATTGTGTGGATCAGATGTCAGCACGATGGGGGTACGGGAGTAGGACGTACCTCAGGACCGTGTGGCCATCGACACCTGTATGTTCGAAATTGATTCCGGCAGAACCGTCCGCACAGACAATGATTTGAAGCTATCATGAGGCGCCCCATGAGATTGTGATGGGATAGATTCACGTAAACGGCCCACCTTGTCGTACCATCGGTTTGTGCATGTTCCCACCTGTTCACCACCTTGTAGACTGTATGTACCACAAAGGAAGTTCGAGCACAAGTCCGCCAGACTCTCGGGTGTAGTATCATCAAGACACACGACAAACAACGCCCTGTCAATGATCGCTAGGCAGCTAGCGTTATTCCGGTCCTTTTGGAGCATCTTCCGCAGACCAGACCAAATCTTCCTGTTCTCTGTTGAAAGAACGCCAATAGCCTTGCGTGCCACTTCCGAACGATCGAGGGTATCAGCATCAGAAAGGATGGCTTGAAGGTTGCGCAGGACTTCGCGTTCCGTGAGAAGCGGAAGGTTGTCCTCGTCCAAAACATCGAACCAGTCTGAATCATTTCGTGAGCCAAGAATTATCGCAATGGGTGGTTTTGAGTTACAGAATTGTCCCCTTCGAAGAACTACAATATGTTTGGAATCTGGGTAGACTTCCATTTTACAACCTCTCTAAAGATAGGGGGTGGTATGACGTCAGCGATCATTTTGGCACATTTAGGGGGAGGGGGTTGAAGACGCACATCAGTGGGAATCCGGGCCGTACCAAAGAGACGTGTGTATTGGTCCATGTCGAGCGGCGTACCACGTACGGTATCGGGTTCGAGAATTCCAGTGCGAAGGTCATGGATGAAGCCAAGGGAAGAGATGATGAGTGCCGCCGCGCGAGGGAGCTGAGAGCCACGGTCGGGCGTGGGATCATTCCTACATCGACAGTGAGAAGACGACTGGACCCGGTGTAGGGATTATGACATACTCGAGGACGAAGAAAGGGTTCAGGGCAAGAACAACAGGATCGCTATGGGAGAGGTAGGATTCATACCAGAACTCCTCAATGTAACTGCGTGATCACGATCAATGAGCACCAGACCATGCATTCGACGCACGTTCTTCTCACCTGGCCTTATCCTTCGACCACTCGATCAGTTTTTGATGAATCCTCGGGCCATCTCCTTTGAGAAACTCCTGAACCGCAGCCTTGGTAGCTTCATGTTCCCGTTTGTCCTGGAGAGCCTCGAGGGCCTTGAGGTATCGTTTGCAGGTATCCTCGAGCGGAGGTATAGGGAGCCTAGGCAGCTGATCCTGGAACGCAAATGTTTTGCCTGAAGGCTTGGCCTTCGCGAATCTGGTAACAGTGCCAGTGCCGGACGACGCGGAGAACATGGAGGAGAGTGAAGGGAAGGAGAGAGGAAGGGGTGAAGTGAGCTATCTCGCATGATTAAGCTATATAGAGAGCGGACTCACAAGGTAGAGTCGCCCATGGCGGAAGTCCTTGTGTGATCGATGAGGGGTAATGCGTAAGAGGGAGAGAGATGAGCCTTGGAGGGGTATCAACCCGTGATATTTGGCCATGCTGACTGTGGCTGTTCTATGGTATTCTATGCACAGTTTCTCTTTTACACTCATTCCGTCTGAGCCTCTTCTGTCGTCCTGCGGCGTTTGAGCGAGTCGGCCGCCAAATCAGTTCATCTCTAGAGCATCGATAATGGCGAGGGGCCCGAGTGACCCTAAAATGCATCTCATGTATTTGTATTTCTCCGTCTACCTCCGTCTACCTCCGCATAACCAATAAGTAATCTACACTGGGATGATCTGCACTAGTACTAGCTTGACAATCAGTAGAAATGTCATGCGGGTGCCCCGTTACGCGTTACGGGTGAGTATACCAAATCCAGTCGGTTGTAGTGAAAACGCATCGGCTTTCCCACCAAAGGCAAGTAACGACGGGCTGCCCACTGGTGCCGAAATGCCATCCTAGGAACCGGAGCTGCGTCGTCAAACTGATCCTGATGATATCTTTAATACACTAACCATGGTACCGTGCTTCACACTCTCCCATGCTTTGCGCTTTTCCCCTTCCCATTCTTGATTCGGTCTCATACTTTCCCCATGTGTTCTTGCATACCTTAGTTACAATTTCCAACCTTTCGATGTATAGCTAGAGATACAAATTCGGGTACTTGTCACGCCTGCCTGGGGAAGCCAGGTCAGAGTATGGATGTAGTGATGCAATCATAGCCTACTTTGGGTCCCTGTAGTGTCTTTCAGCCTACACGGCCAGAGGTTCAATTTGAAACCATTACGCGGTACATGATCCAATTAGTTTGTGACTACCAATTACTGATCACTAATACCAGCCACACCAGTTTCATATAGGTCTGAACAGCAAAGATCTAGGATGCAGGAGCACCAGGAATCTGAAGATCCCATGTGGTATCCTTGGGCAGACTGTCAGGTATGTACTGATCATCACTTGAGCATATTATACCCACCATATGCATTGTGATCATTGAAGCCTTGTGTCTTGGATATAATGCACCATCTTCCTTACACTGCATTCAGTGACTCCCAGATGTCCAAAATGACCTAGTCATATTAGTTGCCTGGAGTTTCACAAGTTTCCTCACCAACAGTCCTAAAGGCCATTGAAGAACATTTACAGGAACAGTATGGGATTAAGACAATTCACTACAAGGGTATAGTTGGTCACATCTATTATGCAAATAATATCTGTGAAATGATTGTACAGATATAGTGCTAGTGTTCCTCATTTTCTTACCAACTCTCTCACTCCCCTGTTTGCTCATGCAGGAGATCTCCAATCCCCTCATCCACCCTTACTCCATGTACTTCCAGAAGAGAAAAGATTCATGTCAATTTTCATGGTGGCATCACCAACGCAACTCAAATAATACCATACCAATGGTCCAACTTGGTTCTCAAGATTTCTACATCTTCATGCCAGCCCTTTTACTAGATGACAGGATATGTATGCCTGTTCAGTAGTTTCATCAGGATGGAACAATCTTTGCTGATGCATGGGAAATGGTGACTAGTGTTGATAATGTTGGCCAAATGGAATGGTATGTCCTTGGGTATCAACTGTAGCAAGTACAACAGTTACAATTTATTGCATTATTCCCATATCTTTGTCAGAACTTTATGCACCATATAGGCATTCCCAACCCACAGAAAATCATAGGTAGGAATATTACATAGTCATGGACACTTGTGCTAAATAGTATGCACATCAACTCCAGTGTCATCCAGCCTTGGACATAGATCCTTCATGGGGGAATTGATAGTCCATGCTAGCAGGTGGCCACTGTGTTGAGGCTTTCCCTATCTGGCTATACTGTGATGACATATCAGGAAATATGTCAAAGCAGTGGAATAAACATAATAGCTTTCTTTTTACTCCTGCTAGCCTTTCCCATGATCAAGTGCACTTGGAATATCTGTTAATGACTAACTCCAGCAAGAGGAGCAGACTGTGAGCAGACAGAGTCAGATGTTCATAGACCAAGAGTGGACATGGCCTTGGCTTCAACTTATGTGTTGTACTCCTCTGGTACTGTGAATGGCCTCAGTTGGCCAACTACAGACTTGAGTGGATAAACAGACAGAGGTTGGATGGAGACAGGACAAGTCTGGACTGTAAGCGGACTTGTAGTAGACAGGTAGGAGGGGAGAGAGAGAGTCCTAAGTTGATATTCTGACTGACTATTACAAGCAGCTGTAATCTTACTTATATACTGCCAGTCAGGATAAAGTCCAGAGAGTAGTAACTAGGTATTATCATTCTTAACTGCTCAAAGGGGAACAAAATCAACATGTGAGTTGATATCCACAATAGTTTCATGAGGATGAGAAGACTATCTACATGGTGTCCAGTCATCTGATTAGACAGGGGCAGAGGTGAAACATCAGATAAGTGGGTAAGACCTGGATAGGCAAATGATAATCATGGGAAAGGGAATAGCCATGGATAAACGGAAAGAGGAATGAAACTTGGACAGGAATTCTGATGGAAAGAAATAATGAAGAGAAATAGTATGGAGAACAATATTTCCAGAGGGAAGGTGCCTGATGGAGATGGAAAAGAGATTAAACTGAATAGGATCCACAGAACCCAGATTGTAACCAAGGCTCTGAGAGCTTAATGGGCATAAAGTGAAGTCTGTAACAATATCATATCTACTTCATATGTACATTGAATTTTGCATTACCTATAGAGATGTTGGATGGCATTGCGAAATAAGTCAGTGAAACAAACCTCTTAGACAAAAGCACTATTTCATGAGATTTATGATAGCTTAATAAGGGACAGTGAAATAGCATCTGAGCCTAGGACTATCTCTCTGATGGATCAGTTTAATCATTCTATATGTCCTAGCCATACCTGGAGATAACCCTATGCAGAGTGAACTTTCATGCTATATCAGCCTTCACAGAAAGTACTTCTGTCAGTGTTATCTTGTGAAGAGCCATGATGCAAAGGATCTTGTGACTGCAGAGACTAGTGCACATAGATCTGCACAAAGTGAAACTGTTGCCAGTGATATAAGTTTAGATGTCTCTTATAGAATAAATGAGTCTCAAAGGTCAGGGATATATGATAAATGAGTCCTAAAGGTCAGGAATACAGCAAAGGCATACTGTTGAAACAGCATTACAAACTATGGACTAGATTAAGTATTTCATGATAGTGAGACAAATTCTCAATATACATAAATGTACTTATCTCAATACATGTTGATAGATTGCATAGATTAGTGAACTTCAAGGAAACCAGATACTCTCTGAAAACTTGAAGAAATCTTTATAACAGCAATTGAAATTGGAGGAAAAATATGTATCCCTATCCTGAAGACTCAGCATAGATTGAAGGACTCATACTGTACCTTGATCCCTAATATGACAGAACAGGAAACGTGACAAGAGCGATTTTCTCCCCACCCCTTCGGTCTTTCAGCTTCATTTTTTGTATATTAATAGCACTATACATCCTGAATCTCCTTGTGAAAAATCATCCCAATCTGTTGAGTTATTGGTGCAATAATTGGCTTTGAAGTGTGACCTTGGTGCATCAAGGGACAAAATATACACATAATCTTAGGACTTTGACTTTTTGACACCATACCATCTCCCTCAGTATTGGTACAGAAAAGATTTTGGGCCAAATATGCTCCATGGGATGTTTTATATATTATCAAGTACTTAAATCTCAAGAACTCGCTCCCAAAGTTTGTAAAATTAGACATCTTCTCTCTTATCTTACATCATCTCCTAATGAAACTCAGTACAAGTCCAGTGTATGTCCAAGAACCATGCACTGTCATGTAAGCGTGAAATTTTGAGCCATGAATGAGGACATGCTTTCAATCATGTGGGATATTTTATTTTATTTTATTAGCATATAGATCACCTTGTAGGATGTCGCCAATAAACTTGGTACAGAAAGTGTACTTTGTCATGTTCCACTTCTTCTTTTAATTGGAAACTCATACAAGACATGTATAATCAACATGTCATATAGGTATAGCAAATATCAACCTTAAAATGTGGGTTATCTTGAGGTCATTGGTGAGAGGAGCGAAATATAGCTAGGGGAATATATTGATTATAATATCAATTGAATACTGTATTGGTTTGAATTAGCACTGAGGAATCGAGCCATTTAGCCAGACCTTTTTTGCTGACCTACTTCGCTGGCACTCATAGCACTCCCCTCTGAGAAAGCACAACAAATTCAAGCTGCCTTGGGAGACATTCAAGCCTCAGGACTTAACTCCTGAGGTTATCCCAATCTCTCTCTTCGCGAAGCCGCTCGTTGATATAGACTATCCCACCAAACTCTCACTGCTCAATATAATGGACGTCTCAGCAGACAAGAAGCTCACATGCATCAGCAAAACCTTCATCCAGCCCATGAGCAAGCTCTCAAGGAATGGGTCAAATCACTGGCGTTGCATGGAGTACCAGTCTCTCCATCAGTCTTAACTCAATATGCTTCAGTCATCAGTGGAATGGCAGTCGGAAACATGTGGGCACATAATTTCTGAAAATGGCACCCAGACCTCAAAGCCTGATGGACAACTAGCCTTGAAAGTTGTTGAGCAAAGTCCCTGAACTGTGTACAAGTCACAGGTTTCTTCGAGGTGTTGAAGGATGTTATTGAAGAATTCAGTATTATTCCAAGCAATATCTACAACATGGATGAAAAAGGTGTTCAGTTGGGTGTTGGGAAGTGGATACTTGCACTTGTTGACCATGATCAGAAGAACCTCCACCAAATCGAGTCTGGAGATCGGGAGCTCATAACCATAATTGAGACAGTGTCAGCTAATGGGCATGCTCTTCCTCCATCTGTGATTTTCAAGGGTAAATGACATAATCTTGAGTGGGGTCATGAGAATCCATGCTGGGCCAGGTATGTTACCTTCAAATATGGTGCTTGACTTCATTGTTAACTGTTTTGTAGCATATCAGTATCTGAAAATGGATGGACAGATAACGAACTTGGACTTAAATGGTTGATGCATGATTTTGAGCCAGCAAGTGCTGCGCGAAATCCCTCTAATGGATGGCGGCTCCTCATTCTCGATGGCCATAACTCCCATTGCACCTACTCATTCGTCACATTCTGTGAGAAGCACCGTATTGCCCTCATTTGTCTTCCAGCCCATACAACCCACCGCCTCCAGCCTTGCAATGTTGGAGTATTTGGACCACTCGCATCATGCTGGAAAGCAACAGTCAACGAGAACTCATGGAAGGATTTTCGTATTGACAAACTCAATTTCTTATTCCTCTATTCTCAAGCATGTCAACATGCATTTACACCCGAAACACTCATATCGGCATTCCGCAAGACAGGCATATGGCCATATAATCCATCTGTTATCGAGGATGATGCATTTGTACCAGCCCTCAATACAACATCGAAGTCAGCTCAACCAATACCCACAGTCCTACCATCACTGCTTTAACCTATTCCTCAGTCTCCAAGTCCATCCATTCAAGATATTGAACCAGACCAATACGTGCTCGTGAACTTCCCATCTCCAATTAAGCCAAGGTCACATTACCCTGACTACGTATGGAAGGTCAAAGAGTTACAGGGATGGGCGATGGAAGCACAAGGCCAGATGGAGTGTGATTTTGCCTTAAAGAGGTTGATGGAAGACGAAAATCAGCAACTTTGTGAATGACTGTATGGAAAGAAGAACCAATCTCAACGTGATGGCTGGGAGATAGAGGGGGGTTCATGTCACCTAACGAATGAAGAAAACATTCTTGCTTTGGCAAAGAAAGATTTTACTCAACAAATGAAGGTGGTATTTCAGAAGGCTTCGGAGATGTTTCACAACATCAGAAAGGTGATCAAAACAGATGAAAAGGAAAGGAAGGAGGAGCAGAAGCGTATCAAGAGAGAGAGAAAGGCTGCCGAAAAGGCAGTGGAATGGGCAGCAAAGAAAGTGGCAGCAGAAGTAGCAAAGGCTGAAGCTGCAAGAGTCAGACAAAGGTTGGCGGAGGCGAAGAGACTTGCAGCCAAAGAGGAAAAGTGGGAAAAAAAGTGAGCTGCAGAGGAGCTGAAGGCATGAAAAACAGCAGAAAGGCAGGCAGCACAAGAGGCGCGTGAAGCACGGAAGGTTTGGAAACAGGTAGCGAAGAGACAAGGGCTAAGGACGAGACATCATCCATCAAACTTCGACACTAGCATGAGTAACAAGTCAGCAGATGCTCATACTGAAGAGCGGAGTGTCTCACCTGAGTGCATCCCAATGCCACACCTACAGCCTCACCCACGTCCTCGTCCTCAACCTCATCCCCAGCCTTGCCCTCAGGAACTGGGGCAAGTGGCTCCAGACTCTGTATCACCAGAAGTGACAACAGCGAATATCCAGCCAGGGAATGCCATTGTGATGGGAAATACAGGAGTAGATGGTGTCAACAGTGGTGTTGAACACACCACTGAAGGGATGTGTCGTTGCAGTCAACGACTGGCAGCACAGTAACCCAGCAAAACGTGATGAGATCAGCCATCTGGAACCAACTGGCAATAGCCGAGGTGTGCCTCATTTCCCTGTTACTGGGTCACAAGTGTCTCGTTGCAACTCATCATTTTAGAATATTCATTGCTCTTCATCATAGTACATTAAAATTCTGAGATCTCTATAACTTACAGAATACATACCATACATCATAATAGTACAGTTTTTTTGGGAGTTACATTGACGTCTCAGCTGAAATGTGCAAAAAACCTTAAGGTGTCACATTTCCCTAATATGGACAGTATTAAGAATATTTTCTTGGATGTATTTTCAACTTCTCAAAGTGTCTTCCTCCTAGAAATCATAAATGGTAGGAGTATATCAATAAGTACATTTCTCATCTACTGTTAAGAACTGACTCTGGACAGGGGGCAGACCACAGACAGACATATACAGTCATGGAGTTAAGGCCTTGGCTTCAACTTATGTGTTTGTTACAGCCTTCACTTCATGTCCATTAAGCTTTCAGAGCCTTGGTTACAACTCAGGTTCTGTAGATCCTATTCAGTTAACCTCTTTTCTGTCTCTATCAGGCACCCCCTCTCTGGAAATGCTGTTCTCCATATCCTCTCATCACTTTTTCCTATCAGAATTCTTATCTGATTATCATGCTCTCTTTCTGTTTATCCATAGTTTTTTCCTCCTTCCCTTGATTATCACTTGCTTATTTAGGTTTTACCTGTTATCTGATGTTTTACCTCTGCTCTTGTCCTATTAGATGACTGGATGCCACACAGATGGGCTCCCCATTCTCATGTCTTTATCATGGATATCAATTCATATGTTACTTATATTCTCCTTGGGGCAGTTATTACTGCTACTACTTAGTTACTACTCTCTGGACCTTATCCTGACTGCCAGTATATAACTAGGACCACAATCATCTGTAGCAGTTAGTCAGAATATCAACTTAGACCTCTCTCCTCTCTCTTCTGTCTGTCTATTACAAGTCTGTCCTTTGGTCCAGGCTTGTCCTATCTCTGTCCAACCCCTGTCTGCTCATCTGGTCGAGTCTGTAGTTGGTCAAGTAAGGCCATTCATAATATCAGAGGAGTGCAATACATAAGTTGAAGCCAAGGCTTCATCTTCTTGGTCTGCAAACATCTGACTCTGTCCACTTGTGGTTTGCCTCCTGTCTGGAGTTCTTAATAGTATTACACTTCTCTGATACTGTAAATGGCCTCACTTGACCAACTACTAACTTGAGCAGATGAGTGGACAGAGATTGGACAGAGACAGGACAAGCCCAGACTGAGGAGCAGACTTGTAGTAGACAAGTATGAGTGAGAAGGAAGATCGAAGTTGATATTCTGACTGAGGACTACAAATAGTAGCAATCCTACTTATATACTATCAGTCAGGATAAAGTCTGGAGAGTAGTAGTTAGGCAAGAATAGTGGTAACTGCCCAAAGGAGAATACAAATAGCATGTGAATTGATAACCACAGTGAAAATACTAGAATAGGGAGTCTGTCTGGCATCTAGACATCTAATAGGATGAGGGCAGAAGTAAAACATCAGATAATGGAGAAACCTAGATAAGCAAGGGATAATCAAGGATAAAGGGAAAAACTACAGATAAATAGGTAAAATGCAAGATAATCAGATAAGAATTCTAATAAGAAATATAACAGAAGAAAAGGTATGGAGAAAAGTATTTTCAGAGAGGGAATGTCCACTAGAAATGGAAGAAAGATTAAACTGAATAGGATCCACAGAATCTGAGTTGTAACCAAGACTCTGAGAGCTTAATAGGCACAAAGTGAAGTCTGTAACATTGTTAAGGAGGCAGACTCCGGACAGGGGCGGACCGCGTGCGGACAGGAGCGGACGAGTCGCGGACCCGGGTGGAGGAGGCCTTGGCTTCAACT